>CAUYQS010043802.1:0-11577 GCA_963574585.1 Otolemur crassicaudatus | reverse complement strand
AAGAGGCAAGATAAAGTAAGTCTTGCAGGACGAGTAGAGGTTATGCAGAGTGGGAGAGAGAGATTCCAGATTGTATGATTCCTCTACTTAAATCTAACAATAGCTTCTAATGGCTTCCAGGAGAAAGTTCGTGTGTCATGGCTTTAAGAATTTTTTCCAGCTGGGCATTGTGGTGGGTGCCTGTAGTCCCAGCTACGTGGGAGGATGAGGCAAGAGAATCGCTTAAGCCCAATTGCTGTGAGCTGTGATGCCAGAGCACTCTACCCAGGGTGACATAGTGAGACTCAGTCTCCAAAAAAAAAAAAGGAATTTTTTTACAAATTGACAAGACAAAATTTTTCATATATATATGAAAAATGCTATATATTGCTATATATTTCTGGTATATAGCATGATGTTTTGATGTATGTATACACTGTAGAATCACTAAATCTAATTAGCCAATTAACCATTAACGTATTACTTCACATACCTATCTACTCTTAGCAATTTTCAAGTATACAATATATTGTTACTAACTATAGTCACCATGACATGTAATAGGTCTCCTGAATTTACTGGATGTAAGAATTTTAACAAGAGGACTGATCTGTCCAGGGCTCTATACTAGAAATAGTTCTTTCGAGCAGTACAGAACAGGGGACTTGGTAAGCAGGTAGAAAGGAGGGAGAGGAGCGCTTAGCCCTCCAGAGCAAAGCCGCATTGTCTGTGAGTCCAGAAGAAGGTCAAAGAGGCGGGCAGAACTTACAGAATATAAAATTCTGTTAATGCCAGAAAAATAAAATATGGTTAGTTTTCTAGCTGCTATCTGTAACCTTCCTATTATAACACTCTTCAAAAAAGTACTCCTAAATGGGAACATTATAATCTATTTTTAGAGCTTTAATAATGACAATTTTAGAGAGCTTTTTAAAATACCAGTTGTTTTTTCCATTGAATCTAAATAAAAAAGCCTTCCATAGATTAACACTGAGTTTGTCAAACCCTTTTGTTCATAAAAATTAGCTAATGGGGATTTTTGCTAGTTCAATAAAGATGCAAGGAAAACAGATACATGACAAAAGAGAAACAAGCATCAGGTAGTCAGGTCGGTGGCGACTGGAAAGGGCTACAAAAGAGACCAAGTGGAGAGATGAAGGGACGGGATGAGGAGGGCGGGCCAAGCCCCAGGGGGTGACAGTCACTGGGGCCAGTGCAGCACCTAATCCCAGAAGTTCTAAATATCTAGTTGGACCATTAACTAGTATGTCTCAGCAAAGTCTCTTTCCTTGTCTGGTGTGGTACAGACTTAACAAAAGTTTTTCTCCTGCTACATGAGAATCTGACCTGGTGTCTATTTCTTAATTACCAGCCAAGTACGGAACAAACCAACCTGAGCACAGCCAGGAAGCTGAACTGCAGAAGTGACGGTCGTCACACTCAGAGAGAGGGCGAGCGCCACCGTGTGGCTTCACATGGTACTGCCTCTCTAACCTGTTCTCTGAGTGAAGGCTCCAGCTCCGTGCCGCTAGAACAATGCTCACTGTGTTACTTGTTTATAAGAATAAGTCTGATTGGTAAATTTCATCTGGACAAAGGGAAATACAAATGAACCATGAACACCTGATGAGGACATGATGTTTTGTGCCTCCCTGACTGTGCTGACTCTTATACCTGACATGTTTCCCCACAGAGACTGTAGGACTGATATCCATGCATTTATTACGGGGCAGGTTGACTCCTGTGGAGTATGAAGTTTTATGGCCAGGGTGGCTCCGGTTGCTGCCTAACATGGGCCTGTGTCTTTACACCTGGGCGCTGCTGCATGGACAGCTGCAAGGGCTGCTGGGAAGAAAGGGCGGATCTTGCCCTACCAGCTCATAGCCTAGGAAGACAGGCCAGAAGTGGGTCATAAAAACTCCTTGTCCTGACATTTAGTTCACTTCAAAAGTGAACACTGTATATGGTGATGGACACTGTATATGGTGATGGTTTATGATCAAAAATTAAGTATTTGCTTTTTCTTAAGGTTAGAAAAAAATTGTGATACATAGAAATTCATATAACCTAATTGCCTACAATATTTCTGAGAAGAGAATCAGTTCTTTTACAGTGTTCTATAAAGCTTTCATTGGTTACATGAAAGTGAATATCTGGCAAATTGGTTTCTTTTAAAGGCATAAAAATACATTCAAGATTTTTTAAATGAGCAATAAGAGTTGACTTACCATAATTGGGTAAAATATACATGTTGAGTGGTACCATTAGCAGAACTAAACAACCCAGAAAAATAAAAGGCACCTCATAGCCAAAGGATTGATACAAAAAGCCACCAACAGGAGGACCCACTATCAGTCCCAGTCCAGAGAAGGTCTCAAGACTTCCCTAAAATTGAAATGGGGAGAAAAAACTGAGTTAATGTATTTCATTTGAAGAATTATAAGGTACTATCTGATAAAAATTCTATCTACTTCACAGGTACACAGCCAACATAAACTCAAAATGGAACAAAAACTTAAATAACCATATTAAAGTCATAAAAGTACTAAGGAAGTAGGGTGGCACCTGTGGCTCAAAAGGGTAAGGCATTGGCCCATATGCTGGAGGTGGTGGGTTCAAACCCCACCCCAGCCAAAAACTGCAAAAAAAAAAAGTACTACAGAAGTAAGATTAATAAATTTAATTATATGAAATATGAAAGACTATACATAGAAAAATAAATCAAAAGGCAAATGAAAACTAGAAAAGATCCTGATAAAGAACTACTTCCCCCAAAATATTAAGAACTACTAATCCTGGGGTGGGGGGAATGAACAACTTAACAGGAAAATGGGTAAATGCTGTAAATAAACTGTTGACACAGTAAAGTGAAATATAAATAGCTCTTAGAAGAAGCAGCTCACTGTCACTTTTTAAAAGAAACAAACCAAATAAACCCCAAGATACCAATTTTTACCGAGCACCCATCAAACACACTGTGGCAGAGGCAGTCTTCCAACTGCTGGTGAGCAAACCCAGAAGGGCAATTTGGCAAATCTGTCAACATTACAACTGCTCATACTCTTTGATCCAGAATTCCACTTCTAGGATTTAACTTACAGGTCTAGCATGAAGATGTGACATGACATATATACAACTTTATGCATTATAGCATCGTTTACAATAGCAAAAGATGTAAGCAATCTCAATAGTAATCAACAGTGTCCATAAAGTAGGTTATAGCTGTACGGGGAAATAGTATAGAAAAAGAAAAAAGCAAGCTCTTTCCACGTAGGCACAGAAAGATCTCCAAGATGATTTCATTGTTGGTGTAATCAGCAAGGTGCTGAACAGTTTATGTGGTATGCTACCATTTGTGAAAAGAAAAAGAGGGAAAGGAAAACCATCTTCTCTGTGCGTGTCCATGTGTGCATGTGCGTACGTACATACCCAAGGAATCTCTCTGGGAGAAACCTGCAGTAACTTTTGCTTTCCCGGAGGGAGATGGAAGGTTGATCACCTGGTGTGTGTATGAATAGTAAGCAACAGTAATGTGTAGGATATATTTACTATATTCTATATTCCTTTGTATCACATAAAACTATTAAACAAAACAGTGCTATGGAAACAGTTTACGACTACAAAAATAGCACCATTTCAAATCAAACTAGTTTTTAAGAACTTTAAACAGAGACTTGTAGCTTGCAACCTTATATCCCCAGATCTCGCAGACTGCACAAAAATAGTCCATTAATAACTTCCTGCATTTCTTAATGAACATAGGAATTCTATCTTTACTCACAACAAGGCCATCCAAATCAACTACCATGTTAGATGTATTAGCTTTGGGCTGCAATTTTACATAGAAGCATCAAATGACAACACTGGTTTCCCTTCCTGATCAGAAAATCCAAAGGACTGCTGCCAACTGCACAGGAATCTCTCGGGCAGTGTTTTCTGGTACTTTCCAGAGTGTCAGTATATAATATCAGCTCTTTTAATGGTCAAAAAATGGCCAGGCGTGGTGGCTCACAGCTGTAATCCTAGCACTCTAGGGGGCCGAGGTGGGTGAATTTCTTGAGCTTCAGGAGTTGGAGTGCCTATAGTCCCAGCTACTTCAGACACTGAGGCAAGAGGATTTCTGGAACCCAAGAGTTTGAGGTTGCTGTGAGCTGTGACGCCACATCACTCTACTGGGGGTGACAAAGTGAGATTCAGTATGAAAATAAATAAATAAAGGTCAAAAAGTCTTGTTTGAAAAAAGTGGCTTCATGGTAAAACTGAGTTGTGGAACATTTAATAAAGTATCTTTATTCTAGGATTTTTCAGAGTCTTAAAACACTGATGTGACCTGAATATCTCAACGTTGGAGAACAGCATAAAGCACACTCCAAACTTGTTTAGCGATAAACCTTTGTGTACAGAGCATGTCAACAGATTTGTGTTCTTCTGAATGCTTCCTGAGAAATGTATAACTGGGAAATGTAAACAGTAGACCTATCATGATGCCCATCCCTGCACGCTAAAGTGGCAATAGACCTCAAATGAACCCATCCGGCTGTATACATAAGTACTTTAAAAAATGCGAAACATTATTTACGTGGCAAATAGTTGATCTGATAGAAGGAACTTTTAAACTATAGTATTAAATGAGTAAATGAGGGAGTCCTTGGTACTAAGCTGATGAAACTCTGGGGTCTGGAGAACAATTACATGCTAGAGCGTGGTGTGTGGTCTGCTCTGCAGACCCTGGGTCTCCCAGGGTACACGGGCCTAGAGAAAGCACTATGGGAAAGCCTTCTTGGGACCAAGGAGGCAGCTGCCCAAAGCTGAGACAGGAATCTGGCATGTCATTATACCAGGTCTTCAGGCATCTAGACCAGTGGTTCTTGACCTTCCTAATGCCGTGACCCTTTAATACAGTTCCTCATGTTGGGGTGACCCCCAACCATAAAATTATTTTCGTTGCTACTTCATAACTGTAATTTTGCTACTGTTATGAATTGTAATGTAAATATCTGATCTGCAGGAGACCCCCAAAGGGGTCACGACCACAGGTTGAGAACTGCTGATCTAGACAATACACCGGAATTATGTCAATATGATGCCACCAATTTGATACAAATGTGTGCTGTATGTTTGTATCAAAATGACAGGGCACTCCTCGCCCCGCACTGAAGTGCTTAAGGGCTTCAAGATGAACTGTAGGATCCCTTGCACAAATCCGAGAAAAGTGGAAGAAATACTCATGTGAACTAAGTGTTTTGCAAAGAAATTCTTAGGCAAGTCAGCCACAATCTAGGCTACAGGGAGACAGAAAAATACTCTTTAAGAGATTAAAAAAAAAAAAAAAAAGTGGTAGAAAGAATACCTGTCAAACTGTGTGCAGACCCCTCCTACAGAAAAAACCCCTACTTCACTTACTATAACATTTGTCTTGAGTTTCTTTCATCCTAATCTTACCAGCCTGGTATCATTCCTTTATGTACTGGCATAAGCTCTTCCATATTACTTGCCAAGATGCTGCTAGATTAAGATCTCTATGCTTAAGAACTTTCATAGCAGCTTGGCCTTCAGCAACTCATTTCCCCATTTCTGAAAACAGCAGTAGGGAGGGACCATGCTGTTCCTCTCTGGAGTGAGCACCCAACCTGGCCTGGCCAATCCAAACTTTATTTCCAGGAATGTCGGGGAACTCTAAGACCAGGAAGAGCAACTGAGTAACACTCATAGTACATGTATTCACAGCCTTGCTGATAGAAGGGGAAATTGGAGTAAAAAGGCAACAAAAATGCAGAAAGGAGAGAAAAGAAGTTAGGAAGAAGGGATCCCAGCTTTATCTTGGCAGGTCAAGGAAATATTCTGGCCTCCATTCAAGGGAAAATAGCAAAAAACAACTCTAAAATACATACCAATACTGTAGCCACATTATTTGGAAAAGCTTTGGCAAGGATAGAAGATGATGCGGTTATTGCTGCAGCAAAGCTTATCGCATCCATTACTCTCACTAGAAAACACATAGTAATAAATATTGGTCCTTCTGGAACTTGATCCAATAAACTAAAACGAGAATAAGACAATCCTCAAGTGTCAAGCCGGTTTTTATTTATTCCTCCTTTTTAGTTGCACTCACAGGAAAGAGTAATACATCACCCATAGCTATTAGAATAAATCTACAAGGAACATAGTTTTTGTAAGAGCTGTTTTGTTATATTTTCAGCAGAAGGAAGTTCCCTATTTATTTTTGGTAAAGATCGAAGTCACAAGGACAGCTTAGGTTGCCCTTTTTCTGCTGATTTCATTGGTCTCCTAGACGATAATAAGAAATAGGCTCTTTGGAATATGTAGATGACTCTGAAAGCCCTGAAGTATCTCCCATGGTGGGGCTCGTCTTTTAAATAAAAAAGTGTGAATGCAGACAAGAGAAAAAGCCTGCTGCAGAAAATTTTGTAAAGCATCCACTTTGTTGAACATAATGGTTTCCCTGAGTTTATCTCATCATCATCTTGCCATCCTACTATCGTTCCCTTACATTCCCCAAGTACTTATAGAAGCTCTTCCACAGTGTTTGCCTCTATGCTGAAGAACTTTCCAGCTGCCTTGCGTTTGGCACACATTTCATCTTTTCCTGGAAACAGCAACAGGGAAAACCATGCTAATCCCCACTCTGAAGCGAGCCCACCACCGACCTGACCAATCAGAATATTATTCCCCCACCCCACCCCCACCCCCACCCCCGGCAATAGGGATGGGCCATCAACAAATATCCAGCCAGTGAGGCCTCATCTGCTGCCCTACCAGGCACCCCTGGGAGACTGGCAGCCCTCCTGGAGCTACGAGGGGCTGTGTTGCCACCACAAAGGGAGAGATCACCCAGGAGCAAATCACAAGAAGAAGGCAAAGCCAAGAAGTCAAGAAAAACTTCTGATGACTCCGTTTTTAACATCTGTATCCTGATGTCTTTGAGCTGATTCTTTAGGAGAGAAATTCACTTTTTTGCTTAAGCCAAAAAGTTTCTGTGATTAGGAAAAGTAAGTTAAGATTCTGTCACTCTTGCTGGGCAGGGTGGCTCACGCCTGTAATCCTAACACTCTTGGAGGCAGGTGGGTTGCTGGAACTCAGGAGTTTGAGACCAGCATGAGCAAGAGCAAGACTCTGTTGCTACTAAAAACAGAAAAACCAGCTGGATATTGTGGCATGCCTGCCAGTGGTCTGGAAGCTGAGGCAAGAGGATCACTTGAGCCCAAGAGTTTGAAGTTGCTGTGAGCTATGACACCACAGCACTCTACCGAGGGTGATAAAGAGTGACTCTGTTTAAAAAAAAAAAAAGACTCTGTCACTCCAAGTCACAGTAATTCTAAAGAACAGATTCAGTGGTTCAGCACCCGTAGTTCAGTGGTTAGGGCACTGGCCACATATATCAGGGCTGGTGGGTTTGAACCTAGCCTGGGCCTGCTAAACAACAATGACAACTACAACAACAACAACAACAAAAATAGCTGGTTGTTGTGGTAGGAGCCTATAGTCCCAGCTGCTTGGGAGGCTGAGGCAAGAGAATCACTTAAGCCCAAGAATTTGAGATTGCTGTGAGCTAGGACACCACAGCACTCTACTGAGGGTGACATAGTGAGACTCTGACTCAAAATAAAAAAAGAATCGATTCAATGGCCAGTGTAATGGTGATCCCCTGGAGGACTGTTTCCATGAGATTAATGCCATTCATTCTTGTTCACTACTCACCAACTCCTTCCGCCATTTGTCACATGCTATGCCTTCAACAGACAATAATGGTGCCATTGACTTAAAGAGCTATTTATATTTAAACTAAAGATAGACTATACAATCTGTTCAAGTTCCCAAATGAATCAGAAAATGACTTACCCAAAGAGAACTGTAACTCCTCCCGAGACAAACATTCCTGTTACAAACATAAATTTTGCTCCAATATGTATAATCTACAATAAATGTCAAAGAAGAGTGGCAAATTGATGAGTTCTACAAGTCTATATTGACATAAACAAATCTACTACATTGGAAAATACAGGATTGGGGGAAGACACATACAGTTAATATAATAATTCTTCAATGGAGTGCCAATACACATTGCTTAAAAACATGGAAGGAGTTTAAAATCAATCATTGCTAAGGAGGGAACTGTCAAGAGCACCACAATTTATAAAACTGTAACAGTGGTTATTTCTGCATTGACGCAAATTCTAGATTAGTACATTAGAATAACTTATTACATGATTTAAAAAGTTAAACATGCACATGAATTTTAATACTTACATAGTTTCCAAATATCAAACATGCCAGCAACTCAAACAAAGCATAACATCCAAAAATCATACCAATAACGGTATTGCTGGCTCCCTTCTTTTCAGCCTTTAAAGAAAGAGAAATGAGAACTAAGTATGAAAGATGAATTAGGACCAGGATGGAAAAAATGGAATATTGGATTACAGCATTATCTTTTTGTGATCTTTACTTGTATAGTATTTCAAAGAGTACATTAAAATAACAGAAAAGGGAAGGAAGGGAAACTAGTTTAGATAGTAACACTTAGTCCCTAGTTCCCCTCCAATCCTAAATTTGATATGGATGGCATTTATCCTAATTCTACTTCATTTGAACTTCAAATGCTATTACTATGATATACTACTAAATTCACATAAAGAAATAGAAGGTTTAAAAAGCTTTTTCAAACCCTAGAAACATGGCAGATCTTCACATTAGGTTCTAGCCATAGCAATTTCAAGAGTCAAAATATGAATTTAATTTCAAGAGAGAATTGACAACTTAGCATTCTATGAAGTGCAAAGCCTGAACTACAGAAGTCTTACCAGAAGTCATTTACTGAGCACCTTGGGTGTGTCAGGCATGGTGCCAGTAGTGACTATTTATGATCAGAAGAGTCCAATTTAGATCCATTCTTTCACCAGAGTCTCAGTTTTTTCACAAACAACTTCATTGTTAATACTGAGATGTGTGCATACCCACTTCCAGGGGTGGAAGTCAGGGGTAAGTCATTTTCTGATTTGTTTAGGAACTTGAACAGATCAGTAATACTGAAATGTGTGCATACCCACTTCCAGGGCTGCACATACACAGACACTATACACCCTTCAAAATCCATTCCCTACAACGGCTATGATCACATTGCTTTAACTTTTCTAACTACAATACTACAATAACTATAATTTTTAGATAAAAATTTTTCTCCATACCTTCCTTGTAAAGATACCATCATCATTCAATCCTTGTCTTTTTCAAGAACATTCTTTTCATGTCAGACTATGCCTCTTTAAATAAACTCTACATCTCTGATAGCATCACATGATAGGAAACCAGACAGGTAAACTCTATTGTTCTAAGCTAAGTATTAGGAAGAGTCACCCCCTTACTCTAGGAAGGTCCAGGTACTCAGGGACCAGACAGTGGGTGAGGGCAAAAAATGGACCTATAGTTCTGTAGTAATTACTGAGGCAGAATTTTAAGCTTATTAATTCTACAAGCTTCATAATTGGCCCTTCCCAGCTAGAGACCTAAACAAAAAGGTCTCTCATGAGGACAGATGAATGGCCAACAAACATATGAAAAAATGTTGATCATCCCTAATCATCAGAAAAATATAAATCAAGACCACTTTGAGATATCTTCTAACCCCATTTAGAATGACCCACCTTGCAAAGTTGCAAAGCAATAGATGCTTGCATAGGTATGGAAAGAAGGGAACACTCTTACACTGCTGGTAGGACTGCAAACTAGTACAGCTTCTGTAGAAAGAAGTATAGAGATTCCTCAAAGAGCTAAAAGTAGACCTACCATTTGATCCTACAATCCCATTACTAGATATCTACCCCAAAGAAAAACAAAGAATATTTTATCATTAAGGATATTTGCACTAGAATATTTACAGTAACATGATTCATAACCGCAAAGATGTGGAAACAACCCAGGGGCCCTTTAACGTGGGAATGGATTAATAAGCTGTGGTATATGTTTACCATAGAATGCTATTCAGCCATAACCGGCTATTCCCTTTCCGTATAATAATCGCCACAAGAGATAATGATGTGGAGACAAGAGATATCTCATTATTAAGATGCCTTTAATGGCACTGCAGCAAAAGGCTATGCTGTTTAGTGGATTGGAAAATGAAGCCTACGATTCTACTACACCCAGGTCAGCTTCCTCAAAGGGAAAGTAGTATCAAAAGAGTTGAATAAAATGCAGGCAGAACATTCCTTGGTCAAATTACATTATCTTCAGTTTTTGCTTAATAGATCTGATAGGTATTTAGTTCTAGAACCTATCAGGAACTGTATAATGGTTAGAGCATCTAGTATTTTATTGGACCCTCACTATGAGCCAGCATCCCTGTTAAGTGCTATGGAATTGCTCTGGGACTACAAATGTCTGTCTATAGCCCCTTGTTTTATTTCTGAATAAAACATATTTTAATTCTTTAAAAATGTGACTTTATTCGTCAGTTGACACCTCCTATGAGCAAAACATTCAGTCCAAAACTTGAAACCACACACCCACGCCTGGTTTTACTTTGTCTCTCTTCACTTGGAGGACACTAACATTAGTTGCCTTCACTGAGTTCCAGCTGAGCCGTGAAACGCCTTCCCAATGGGTCTGATCCACTCTACTTCTTCTCCATCTTAATTCTACAGATTCCCATCATCATCATCATTATTATTTTTTTTTTTTTTTTTGGCCAGGGCTGGGTTTGAACCTACCACCTCTGGCATAGGGGGCTGGCACCCTACTCCTCTGAGCGACAGGCGCTGCCTCATTTTTTTTTTTAAACCCCAATCTGCCCACGCTACTCTACCTTGCTCAGTCACCTTGATGACTTCCCACTAAGTCCTTGGCATGCATACAAGTACTTTTCCATGCTACCTCGAGCCTGCCCCCAGATCTTCTGTCTCTTAGACCTCACTCCACTCTAGGCTCAAGCCAGTTCAAGCTGTCTGTTATTTTCCAAAAACAAGCCATTCACTTTTCTATTTCTGTGACCTAGAATGCCAGTACCACGGTGTTCACCTAAGGAACTACTACCTCTTAAGATATTGCCTATGAAGTCCCTTTCAGTAGCCCCCTTCTTCTGTCCCTAGTCCACCATGACACCCATTCGTCTTTTGAAAGTCTCACAACATTCTGGACATCCTTTTCTTAAAGCATATCCAAATAATCTTAAACCCTTCCCCCCCCATATTTTTTCATTCCCCATGGACAAAGAAGGGACATTTTCCTGATTTTTTTCTGCCCTAACAACTCCAAACTCCAGAACAAAAACTCTCTGAAACTCTAGTGAATGGAACTAAATTGGTGAAGTCACAACATCTGAAACTGTTTCTCCATTTGCAAAATGATGAGAGTCTCACTATATAGATGGATGGAAATAAGCATTGAAACCCAAGGAGTATTCTGAGAGCACAGTATTGTTCCTTTAGCAGAGGAGCCTCTTGGCTCGGCGCCTATAGCTCAACCGGCTAAGGCGCCAGCCACGTACACCTAAGGTGGCAGGTTCGAATCCCCAGCCCGGACCTGCCAAACAACAATGACAGCTGCAACCAAAAAATAGCCGGGCGTTGTGGCGGGCGCCTG
>CAUYQS010043801.1:0-26154 GCA_963574585.1 Otolemur crassicaudatus | reverse complement strand
TCTCAAGCTGTTGCCCAGGGTAGAGTGCTGTGGTGTCACAGCTCACAGCAACCCCAAACTCTTGGACTCAAGCTACTCTCTTGCCTCAGCCTCCCAAGTACCTGGGACTATAGGTGCCCACCACAACGCCTGGATATGGTTGCAGTTGTCATTGTTGTTTTAGCTGGCCCAGGCTGGGTTCTAACCTGCTAGCCCCAGTGTATGTGGCTGGTCCCCTACTCACTGAGCGACAGGTGTCGCCCTCAATATTTATTTTCAACATCCCCATCACAGTGTGATTCATGGACCAGCAGTATCAGCATTACTTGGAAATTTATTAGAAATGAAGATTCTTAGGCCTCTGCCTACTTGCCCTGGGGATGGAGGCTTGTTCAGTCTCTGGTGAAGGTTTTCTAATTTGTAAGCTTTCTTATTCTGTAAGCCACCTTTCTCTTTCTCAATAAATTTTATTTCACCCTTGTCTTAACAAAGCAAAGAAATGAAGATTCCTGACCCCTCCCTCAGACCTTCTGAATCAGAAAGTTTGGGGCTGTGGTCCAGTAGTCTGTATTTTTGCAATCTCTCTAAGTGATCCTATGTCTGGGAGAGTCAGCAGTGAGCAAAACACAGAACTCACTTTTCAGACATCACATTAAATTCCTTTAGCAAGGAATGCTGATTATTTTTACTCTAGCTAGGGCTAAACGTGTGGCTGGTAATTGTGCTTCAAAGAGGTAGGGAAAACAAACAAGGGTGATCATTCCAATTCCAAATGAGTCCCTCATTTTTAGTTCTACTTCTTTGTCCATACTTTTTCCTACTCATCTCCAAATTCAGAGGCTGAGTTTTGTTCAGAAATTTGATTTCCATCTCTGCTGCAGATCTGACTGTTTACTGTAGGAAAGAGCTTCCTTTATTAGTTAGCACTGTTTTACTGCTTATTTTTTAAATTTGAAAACTGTAAACTATAACTTTGCCATACAGATGGGTTTGCTGTTAGTTTGGGATTTTTTTTTTTTTTTTTGAGACAGTCTGACTCTGTTGCCCTGGTTAGAGTGCCATGGTGTCACAACTCACAGCAACCTCAAACTCATGGGTTCAGGTGATCCTGTTGCCTCAGCTTCCGGAATAGCTGGGACTGCAGGCACCTGCTACTACTCCTGGCTAATTTTTCTATTTTTGTAGAGATGGTGTCTTGCTCTTGCTCAGGCTGTTCTCAAACTCCTGAGGTCAAGTGATCCACTTGCCTCAGCCTCCCAGAGTGCTGGGATTACAGGCATGAGCCACCATGCCCAGCTAGTTTGGGATCTTTAAAATTTCCATTCATGCCTTATAAGTTATGTCAATCACTCAAGTGGTGCAAAGCAAGGGGTTATTTATTATTTTCCCTAGTCCTGAGAGAAAAAGCTTTAGGTTACATTCCTTTGCTGGGAGATCCATGTATTTTATAGTTTATCTCTTTTGTTCTGTGACATTGCTCAAGTTACCACTATGTTTTACAGCTGGGTGGCGCCTGTGGCTCAGTGCGTAGGGCGCCGGCCCCATATACCGAGGGTGATGGGTTTGAACCTGGCCCTGACCAAACTGCAACAATAACAACAACAAAAAATAGCCGGGCGTTGTGGAGGGTGCCTGTAGTCCCAGCTACTTTGGAGGCTGAGGCAAGAAAATCGCTTGAGCCCAGGAGTTGGAGGTTGCTGTGAACTATAATGCCACGATATTCTAACCAGGGTGACAGCTTGAGGCTCTGTCTCAAATAAATAAATGTATATATGGAATAGTAGAAGTATTCTCAAAATCTTCTTTACCTTTTCTTGACAATAGAATTGCTGGTGATACTCTTTAAAAGGAAATATGGCCATGTCCTACCTGTGAAGATTCTGACATGGAAGCCCTATGGAGCCTAAATCTATGTATTTATGAAAAGTTCTAAAGAAAAAGAAAAGTTCTGTAAGTTCTATCATTTGATTCTCAAGCAAATGTTTAATGGAGGTACACTGACCTTTAAAGAGTGTTCCCACTGAGATAAAAGGAAGAATGGCTACATTTAGGAAGCAGCAGTGTAGAAGGACTGAAGGGAGACAGATGCCATGGAAACAGCTGAAGCTTTAAGGAGATGGTGGTAGCTAATTCCAAATGTAATAGGGACCCAGAGGAGGATATAGAGAATGATTTGGAAAGAAGGTACTAATGTGCAGTGAAGTTATGAGGTGGAACATGTACAGGGAAATGTCATGGAAGTGTGAATTAAAGAAGGAGAATGTCCTTTTTTTAATTAAAAAATAAAAACAGTAAAAGCATGTATAAGGAAAGTGAGGAAAACAGAAAACATGGCGCTGTGGCTCAGTGATTCGGGTGCCGGCCCCATATACCCAGGGTGACGGGTTCAAACCTAGCCCTGGCCAAACTGCAACAAAAAAATAGCCAGGCGTCGTGGCAGGCACCTGTGCTCCCAGCTACTTGGGAGGCTGAGGCAAGAGGATCGCCTAAGCCCAGAGGTTGCTGTGAGCTGTGACTTCATGGCACTGTAATAAGGGCAACAAAGTGAGACTCTGTCTCTAAAAAAAATTTTTTTTAAATCATCCAAAGAGGTTTCAAATGCATTTTGAGATTGCTAGGCCTTATCCTAGAAATCTTATTACTAAATTATTAGATTTGGGATGGAACCCAAGAATTTGATCCTTTTAAAATAGTTTTTGTTTGGTTTTGGCTAGTCAAGTGAGGCATGGAGAAAGAACCAAGAAATCTGTAACTGATTTTGATCACTTAGTTGTAAATACCATTATACTTGGACCACTCGAACCAGCCAAAATTTGCCTTTTTTTTTTTTTGTAGACAGAGTCTCACTGAGTCACCCTGAGTATAGTGCTCACAGCACTATAGCTCATAGCTCACAGCAACCTCAAACTCCTGGGCTCAAGTGATCCTTCTGCCTCAGCCTCCCAAGTAGCTGGAACTACTGGCATGCACCACCATGGTTGGCTGGTTTTTCTATTTTTAGTAGAGCCAGGGTCTTGCTTTTCTCAGGCTGATCCTGAACTCCTGATCTCAAGCCATCCTCCTGCCTTGGCCTCCCAGAGTGCTAGGATTATGGGCATGAGTCATTGCACCCAGCCTATCAAGGTATTCTTAAGCAACTTCTCTCAGTTTCTTTTCTAACAAGTTATATGGCTTCTCTATAGGAATACTAGTAAATTTGTATATTTCTTAATCTTTATCATATAAGTTGGCCAGATATGGTGGCTCATGCCTGCAATTATAATGCTCCTGGAGGCCACTGTGTCAGAATCACTTAAAGCCAAGAGTTTGAGAACAGCCTGGAGAACATAGTGAGACCCCTTCTGTCAAAAACAAAAAATTAGCCAAGTCTGATGGCACATGCCTATCATCCTAGCTACTTTTAGGAGGCTGAGACAAAAGGAACATTCAAGCCCAGGAGTTTGGGCTACAGTGAACTGTGATTATGCCACTGCACTTCAGCCAGGACAATAGAGCAAAACCCTATGTCTTAAGAAAGAAAGTAAACTACCCGAAGCCTTTTTTGTTTAATTTTTTCCTGTAAATACTGTAATGAATTTTTTAAATTAATAAACATTTTTTAAAAACAGTTTTAGGTGCACAGTAAAAGTGAACAGAAAGCACAAAGCAATTCCATGTACCTCCTGTCCCCACACTGTGACTCGCCATTCCCCCCTCCCTCTCCTGGCTCCCTCATTCCCTTACCCTGTCCCTTATATTAGCTCATATTAGAATTGAGTACATTGCAGAATTCAACTCTGGCCACAAAAGAAAGAATGATATTAGCTATAAGATTTGTACATGTTCTTTATCAGATTAATGAGATTCCCATTACTGTTTTCCTGAGATTTTTTTATCTGAATGGATGTTGGATTTTGCATCTGATTTTTATTGCATCTGTTGATATTTTTATATTATTTTACTACTTTAGCTTGTTGATGTGATGGATTAAATTAGATAATTTTCAAATGCTGAATCAACTCTGCATTCCTGAAATAAATTCCACTAGTGGGATATAATGTTTTTTGAGGCTGGTCTTGAACTCCTGAGCCAAGCAGTCTACCCACCTCAGCCTCCCAGAGTGCTAGGATTATAGGCATGAGCCACTGTGCCTGGCCTAGTGGTGGGATATAATTTTTTCCCCCATTGGCTAAATATTGTTTATTTAGTGCCTCTTGTATTTCAGGTACCATGCTAATTATCAGAGAAATGCTGATGAGAAACAGCAGATCAAATCCCAATTTTATGGAGATTGCAGTCTAGTCGAACAGAGAGACAATCAGATGGTCAACTAGTTTGTTCGGACTAAATTCAGGTAAAGTTTCTCTGACTAACAATCGATGCTCTACATTTACACACCACCACACGTATAATGCCACTGCATTTATACACTACAACATGCATTAAGTCATTGCATAAGCAGGTAACTGCATTAAATGCCAGTGCCAACACACACATGGCCCCTGTGCATTTCTACACCACCACATTTTACCACCACTGCATCTATGCGCTAACACATGTATAACCTACTGCATTTACATACCAAAACACACATAGTACCATTGCATTTAACCATAACTGTATTTCCATGCAAACACACACTTGGCAACACTGCATTTACACGCCAACATGCGCCAATTCCCATCAGTGCACTTTCCAGTTGGCACTAGTGCCACTGCAGTTCGCGCCATTTTGCACTAGTGCCACAGCCACTCATGCCAGTTTGTGCTAGTGCCACTGTTGTTTGCATCAGTTCATGCTAGTGCCACTGCCATTCACGCCAATTTGTGCAAGTGCCACTTTTTCACGCCAGTGCAGTGGCTCTAGTGCACTTTTTCATGCCAATGGAGTAGCACTAGCACACTTTTTAGCACCAATGCAGTGGCACTAGCGCACATGTCAACACTGCATTTATATGCTAAGGTCATTGCACTTACACGCCTAAAACATTAAGGGTCACTGCACTCATGCTAAACATGCAAAGGGTCACTGCATTTACACACCTAAACATGCTAAGGTCACTGCAGTACACACCTAAACATGCTAAGGACACACCAAGGCCACTGCAGTACACGCCTAAACACACTAAGGACACACCAGGGCAACTGCACATACACGCTAAAGTCACTGCACTCACACGCCTAAACACACTAAGGTCACTGCATGTACATGCCTAAACATGCTGTGGTCACTGCGGTACATGCCTAAACATGCTAAGGACACACCAGGGCCACTGCACATACACACCCAAACATGCTAAGGTCACTGTACTCACACACCTAAACATGCTAAGGTCACTGCATATACATGCGTAAACATGTTAAGGGCACTGCATGTACACACCTAAACATGCTAAGGACACGTCAAGGCCATTGAATTTACATGCCTAAACACACTAAGATCACTGCACGCACGTGCCTAAACACGCTAAGGACATGCCAAGGTCACTGCACTCACATACCTAAACACGCTAAGGTCACTACGTGCACATGCCTAAACACGCTAAGGCCACTGCGTGTACATGCCTAAACATGCTAAGGTCACTGCATGTACATGCCTAAGCACACTAAGGACACGCCAAGGTCACTGCACTCATACGCTGAAACACGCTAAGGTCACTGCACACACATGCCAAAACATGCGAAGGTCACTGCATGTACACGCCTAAACACACTAAGGACGTGGTCACTGCGTTTACATGCCTAAACATGCCAAGGACATGCCAAGGTCACTGCACTCACATGCCTAAACACGCTAAGGTCACTACGTGCACATGCCTAAACACGCTAAGGCCACTGCGTGTACATGCCTAAACATGCTAAGGTCACTGCATGTACATGCCTAAACACACTAAGGACACGCCAAGGTCACTGCACTCATACGCTGAAACATGCTAAGGTCACTGCACACACATGCCAAAACATGATAAGGTCACTGCATGTACATGCCTAAACACACTAAGGACACGTTAATGCCATTGCATTCACACGCCTAAACATGCTAAGGTCACTGCACACACATGCCAAAACATGATAAGGTCACTGCGTGTACATGCCTAAACACACTAAGGACACGTTAATGCCATTGCATTCACACGCCTAAACACTCTAAGGGTCACCGCACTCACATGCCTAAACACGCTAAGGACACGCCTAGGTCCTTCAAAGTCAGTGCACGTACACACCTAAACACGCTAAGGACACACCAAGGTCACTGCACATACACACCTAAACATGCTAAGGACATGCTAAGGGTCAGTGCACGTACACGCCTATACACGCTAAGGTCACTGCACTCACATGCCTAAACATGTGAAGGTCACTGCACGTACACGCCTAAACACGCTAAGGACACGCCAAGGCCACTGCCCTTACACACCTAAACACGCTAAAGATACACCAAGTTCACTGCCCTTACATGGCTAAACACGCTCAGGTCACTGCAGTACACACCTAAACATGCTAAGGGCATGCCAAGGTCACTGCATGTACATGCCTAAACATTCTATGGACACACTATTGTCACTGCCCTTACACACCTAAACACGCTAAGGTCACTGCAGTACACACCTAAACATGTTAACGACACACCAAGGCCACTGCGATCACACGCCTAAACACACTAAGGACGCGCCAAGATCACTGCACTTACACATCTAAGCACGCTAACGTCACTGCACTCACACTGCACTCACTGCAGTACACACCTAAACATGCTAAGGACACGCCAAGGCCACTGCGATCACATGCCTAAACACACTAAGGACGTGCCAAGATCACTGCACTTACACATCTAAGCACGCTAAAGTCACTGCACTCACACCTAAACACGCTAAGGGCACATTAAGGTCACTGCGCTCACACGCCTAAACATGCTAAGGACAGGCCAAGGTCACTGTGCATACACACCTACACATGCTAAGGCCACTGCACTCACATGCCTAAACATGCTAAGGATATGCTAAGGGTCCGTGCTTTTAAACGTTTAAACACACTAAGGTCACTTTTTCACTCCAATTCAGTGGCACTAGAGTACTTTTTCACACTGATGCAGTGGCACTATTGCACTTTATCACTCCATTGCTGTGGCTCTAGGGCATTTCTTGTGCCACTGCAGTGGCACTAGCACACGTTTTCGTGCCAATGCAGTGGCTCTAGAGCACTTTTTCGCGCTGATGTATTTTGTGCCTTTTCACGCTAGTTCCCCTGCAATGAGTTTCCCATCACTGCATTTACACACCACAACACCATATTGGGGCACTGCATTTACATATGAAAGACCACTGCATTAACACACTAAGGAGCACTGGATTTACACGCTATAACATGCTAAGGAGCATTGCAATTACACACCAGGACATGCTCGAGAGCACTGCATTTACACTCAAACATACTAAGGAGCACTGCATTTAGTCACCAACACACACTAAGGAGCACTGCATTTGCACACCAAAGGACGCTAAGGAGCACTGCATTTTCACACCATCACTGCATCTACATGCTTGAGAATGTTGCATTTACATGCCAAAACACCCTAAAGAGCACTGCATTTACATGCCAAAATATGTTCAGGAGCACTTTATTTACATGCCATCACTGCATTTACACACTAGAGAGAACGGCATTAATGCCAAAACACACAATCGAACACTGTATTTACACGCCATCACTGTATTTACACACCAAGACATGCCTGTAGCACTCCGTTTACACATCAATACACGCTCAGGAGCACTGCATTTACATGCTATCACTGCATTTACATGCCAACACTTGCTAAGGAGTACTGCATTTACACATGATCACTGCATTTACACACCATCACTGCATTTATACACACCATCACTGCATTTACATGCTAGAGAGAAGTGCATTTATACACCAAGGCATGCTATGGAGCACTGCATTTACACGCTATGGGGCACTGCATTTATGCACTAAGGGGAACCGCATTTACACACCAGGGAGTTTCCCATCACTGCATTTATACTCCAAGACACGCTAAGGGGCACTGCATTTACGTGCTAACAGGTAGTACATTTACACACTAAGGAGCACTACATTTATATGCTAAGGGGCACTACATTTATATACTGGGGACATTGCATTTACATGCTAAGTGGCACTGCATTTACACACCAAGGAGTTTTCCTCACTGCATTTATGCACTAAGGGCAATGCATTTACATGCCAGGGAGTTTCCCATCACTGTATTTACACACCAAGACATGCTAGGGAGCACTGCATTTACACACCAGGCAGTTTCCCACAGAAAGGAGTTGAGGCCCTTTGGCTTCTATGGGAGCCCGAGAGTTTGACGTTGCTATGAGCTATGATGCCACATCACTTTACTGAGGGCAACACAATGAGACTCTGTCTCAAAAAAAAAAAAAAATAAAGAAACTTACTCCCCAATGCAGTAATGTTGAGAGGTAGGGCCTAGTAGGAGGTGAATAGATGAATGTTGCTATTAAAAGGGCTTGGGCTTGAGAGAGGTGGGGGTCAGTGACTCATGCCTGTAATCCTAGCACTCTTGAGCTCAGGAGTTTGAGACCAGCCTGAGCAAGAGTGAGACCCTGTCTCTTCTAAAAATAGAAAAACTAGGGTGGCACCCGTAGCTCAGTGGGTAGGGCACTGGCCACATACACCAAGGCTGGTGGGCACCATAACAACATTATGGCAACAACAACAAAAATATAGCCAGGCATTGTTGTGGGCGCCTGTCATCCCAGCTATGTGGGAGACTGAGGCAAGAGAATCGCTTAAGCCCAAGAGTTTGAAGTTGCTGTGAGTTGTAACACCACGGCACTCTGCCGAGGGCAACATAATAAAACTCTGTCTCAAAAAAAAAAAAAAAATAGAAAAACTAGCTGGAGCCAGGTGAGGTGGCTCACACCTGTAATTCCAGCACTTGGTGGAATGCCTGAGCTCAGAGGTTTGAGACCAGCCTGAGACAGAGTGAGACACCATCTCTAAAACATAGCCGGGGTTGTGGTGGGTGCCTATAGAACCAGCTACTTGAAAGGCTGAGGCAAAAAGATCACTTAAGTCCAAGGGTTTGAAGTTGCTGTGAGATAAGACACCAGGCACTTTGTAGAGGGTGACCAAGTGAGACTCTGTCTCACACAAAAAATGGAAAGAAAGAAAATGAAAAACTAGCTGGGCATCATGGTGCACACTTGTAGTCCTAATTTGCTTGGGGGAGGCTGATGCAGGAGGATCACCTGAACCCAGGAGTTCAAGGTTGCTGTGAGCTAGGCTGATGCCATAGCACTCTAGCCTGGGCAACAAGGTGAGACCCTGTCTCAAATAGGAAAGAAAGGGCTTGTAGGAGTGTGTTGTGTCCCCTCTGTTTTACTGCCAGGTGAGGACACAATATTCCTTCTCCCCAAATGATGTAGCAATGAAGTGTCATCTTGGAACCAGAGACCAAATTTGCTGATAATCTTGGACCAGAACTGTGAGAGAATAAATTTCTATTCTTTACTAAATTACCCAGTCTTAGGTATTCTGTTATAGTACAAAAGCAGACTAAGACAATTACACATGTAATTTAAATCCAACATTTTTAAATTTATTACATCACATATTTGCTTGGGTGTTGCTGCTTTAGGTTAAGAGCCCAAGGTCTGAATTGTCCCCAGCTGTCAAGTTGTGGTGTTTAACTCACCTCCAATTCCCTATGAAGAACTAGAGCTATAATAAATAAAGGAATGGGAGCTTCGGAGGGAAATGGACTAGAAAAGATGGTGATCTCTTGAATGAAAAGACTCAGTCACCCCATGCAGCAGTTCCAGTCTCTGCCACCAAACAAAGGGACTTTGCTATAGGTCTTGGTAAAAGAACACAGAAAACTTGTGGAGGTGACCATCAAAGACCATGAAGTTGTGTGCACCAGCCATAACCACAGGAATCTCTCTAGATGAAAGCATCATGCTGTGAAGGTTATAATCAGAGAAACTGCACAAAAATTATACTCTGGAACATTAATGAAGATGGACAAAAACAACACAGGCACCTGAACATTCACCATCCTTCCTACCACTTCCTCCTGAGGATGACTTTCCTGCTGTAGAAAACAGCCTTTGTTCCGATGAAATGAAGGGTGACTATTGGGTAACAGGAGTGAGTTGTTTTTTGTTTTTTTGAGACAGAGTCTACTTTGTCACCCTTGGTAGAGTGCCTTGGCTTCATAGCTCACAGCAACCTCAAACTCTTGGACTCAAGAGATCCTCTAGCTCAGTGGTTCTCAATCTGTGGGTCGCAACCCACAGGAACTGTATTAAAGGGTCGTGGCATTACAAAGGTTGGGAACCACTGCTCTTCAGCCTCCCAAGTAGCTGAGGCACCCATCACAATGCCTGGCTATTTTTAGTGGAGAAAGAGTCTTACTCTTGGTGGAGCTGGTCTCAGACTCCTGAGTGTGCTGGGATTACAGGTGTAAACCACCTCGCCAGTATAAGAGGAGTGATTTTTAATCCAACAGGGCAAAATTTATGCATAATTATTAGAGCACTGACAAGGAAGTCTGGGCTCAATTCTGAGGAGCTTGCAACTCACTCCTGTACATACCTCTTACTCCTGTATTTGGCGGGATGGTTTCTCTTTCACTGTGTGCATGAATTTTCTGCCAGGAAATGCTATGATAGCCCTACCAAGAAATCTAGGCGGTCTAGGGATTTAGAGAGCAAAGAGAGTCCTCCTTGAATTTTGAATTGTTAGCATTTCCCTCTCCTTCACACCCTTTCCTGGAGGCACTGGAGTGGGATGGCTGGCTGGGTTATGCTTACTAGACACAGTGGGTATAACAGGTAGAACCAAAAATGTTAAAGCACTCATGAAATTCCCACCAGTGGAATCACAACCTTGGGGCAGGGTGATATGTCACTCTGGTGCTAAAAAGTAAACCTGCCATCCACCAGTAGGATCCCACAAACCACTGAAAAGCCCTGTCAGGTCATTTTATAGTGAGATGTTAATGAGAACATTGGGCAGATCAGTTTTGAATGGGAGGAGGGATTTTTATCTGGGGAGAACTAGTGCAGGTATGATCATTGGATGTGTGTGTGTGCCTGGGAGGGATGCTCACCAGGCAGACAGGGACTGACAGAACTAGGAAGAAACCCCAAAGTGAGGGGGGATTCAGAAGGATACTTCAATTATTTAAATATTTATTTAAATATCCGAGCTTGGGAATTCTACAAAACCAAATGAGAAAGAAATAGGGAAATGTGTGCCATGGCTCTAGAGAGCACAGGGCAGGGCCTTTCCATCCTCAGGAGGACATTGTTAGAATGGTCTTTCCCAAATCGGGCTGTAAGCACTTTCTTGGGTAGGAATTTCAAAGCCCTCAGTGCCCCTTCTGTAAGTAAGAAAAGGTGTTCCTCTCTAGATGAATGCAGCCTCAGAATCCACAGCTTGACAAGCAGAAGGTGCTTACAGAAAATAAAGATCCCCTTTCTCTTAAAAAACAAACAAGCAGGAGGCAAGCCCCTTTGTCTGGGCAGTACAACTGGGATACCTGATTTGGCCAGCAAAGCCGGGCCTGCATTTCTGTCCCCCTCTTTTTTTTTTTTTTTTTTTTTTTTTACAGTTTTTGGCCAGGGCTGGGTTTGAGCCCGCTACCTTCGGCATATGGGGCTGGCTCCCTACTCCTTTGAGCCACAGGCGCCACCCTCTGCCTGCCTCTTTCCTCAGTAGGTAACCTTCTTCGGTGCACAACCTGTACAACCATCCACGGCAGCCCTGATCATGCTGTTTCTTCTAATCATAAGAAGAGTCCAAGACAATCTTCCCAGCCCCACTCATCCCATCTATAAAACTTTTCATTCTTTAAGGCACAGCTCCAGCGTCACTCTGAGTTTCCCCGTCACCCATGCCTACTTCCCCACCTTCTGCGAGGTGACACTCAGCTCTCACAACCTTTGGGTCTGGGCCTTGAGAGCAGGGAACCCCTCTAATAATAAGCTTTGCTTCATCCATGCAACTCTTAGTCTCTTTTGAATATCTCTAGGGCCCAACACCCAAAGGTTCTGTATTCATGTTTGTAAAAGGAATGCCTGTTGAATCATTGTTATTGTATCACCTCAAACTTTTGTTCTGAGTGAAAAAAATACTGTTCTTTGTAAAATAGTTATATGAACACATACTTATTAGCATGGCATTGCTTATAAGCAAGCAATACTTATAAAACATTATATGAAAATACAAAATCATTCATAACCCAATACCCAATTTATATTATAAATCATTTATATATTATAATACTTCATTACCAAAAGCCCAGTCAAATGTCAACTCCTCTTTAATATTTGGATGTATATCATTTCAGGTTTTTAAAGTATATTTCAGATTTATAAGTATATTTCACTTTTACAAAATAGTCATAGAACGATTCCTGTTTTGTGGGTTATTTCCAGTTCATAGATTAGGAATAATACTCCATAGCTTTACCTATAGATGTATATTGCTTTTTCTTGCAGTGGGTTCATAATATTCAATACATGGTTTTGTCACAGTTTATTTACTTGATTCCCCCAATTGCTGGATATTTAGGCAGTTTGGTTGTGTCCCTTTTCTGGTGTTTATTACTATTATAGAAATGCTATGACAATCAGTCATATACCTTTTGTTTGCTTATCTCAGTGTTATTTTATTTTATTTTATTTATTTACGTACTTTTGAGACAGAGTCTCACTTTGCAACCCTCAGTAGAGTGCTATGGTGTCACAGCTCACAGCAACCTTGAACTCTTAGGCTCAAGTGATTCTCTTGTTTCAGCCTCCTGGGTAGCTGGGACTATAGGTGCCTATCACAATGCCCAGTTATTTTGAGAGATGATATCTTGCTCTGGCTCAGGCTGTTCTCCAACTCGTGAGCTCAGGTAATCTGCCCATTTTGGTCTCCCAAAGTGCTAGGATTACAGGTGTGAGCCACCGTGCCTGCCCTATCTCAATGTTTTTTTAAAATAAATTCTCAGAAATGGAGCTTCTTAGCCAGGCATGGTGGCTTACATGTAGGCCAAGGTGGAAGTTTGAGAACAGCTTGGGCATCATAGTGAGACCCCCATGTCTACAAAAAAGTAAAAAAAAAAAATTTATCCAGGCACAGTGGCACAGACCTGTAGCCTTACTACTTGAGAGGCTAAGGCAGGAATCCCTGGAGCAAAGGAACTCAAGGTTACGGTGAGGTATAATTGGACTCTTGCACTCCAACCTGAGAAGAAATGGAACTTTTCAAAGGATATGCCATTTAAATCACCTTTTAATATGCATTGCCAGATTATCTCACAGTGCTGTAAAAACTGTGCATGGCTCTCTCCTCTAATAGAGCAGGCCCAGTGAAGGCAGGATATGTGTCTCATTCATCATTATACTCCCCCAGTGCCTAGCTTGGTGCTCAGCAATAGGAGATGCTTAGTGTCTGTTGAATGAATAATGAATTAGATAACTCAAATAAGCATGCCTTCATTACATGAGCAAAATCTTGCCAGTGTAGTCACAGAAATTTATGATTGGTACTCTCAGTCTTTCTGTATCCTAAATAGTAATAATATTTTAAATTTGCATTTCTCAGAAAGAATTTTCTATAAATTATACATTAAAAGAGGATTTGTTATAAAAATATATAGCACCAGGGGATTTATAGGTTTGAACCAAGGGCCAAAGGCAGTGCAAATGTGCGTGAATGTATGCATGTGTATGTGTTCAGAAATCTGTATACTTGGCCGGGTGAGGTAGCTCAGGCCTGTAATCCTAGCACTCTGGGAAGCTGAGGCGGGAGAATCCCTTGAACTCAAGAATTTGAGACCAGCCTGAGCAAAAGTGAAACTCTGTTTCTACTAAAAATAGAAAAATTAGCCATGCATTGTGGTGGGCGCCTGAAGTCCCAGCTACTCAGGAGGCTGAGGGAGGAAGACCACTTGAGCATAGGACTAGGTTGCTGTGAGTGACGCTGAAGCCCTGGCACTCTAGCCTGGGGCAACAGAGTGAGACACTGCCTCAAAAAATAAAAAATAGGGTGACGCCTGTGGCTCAAGGAGTAGGGCGCCAGCCCCATATACTGAAGGTGGTGGGTTCAAACCCAGCCATGGCCAAAAAACTGCAAAGAAAAATAAGTAAATAAATAAATAAATAGAAATCTTAGAAACAAGATAGAACATTTTTCAGCAGAGAAGGCTTTTAGGAGAGCCAAGCTAAGTCCCTTTCAGTACCATGGTTCCATGATTTACAGTCTGTATTTAAATGTGTGATGGGATTGGGCATCAAGTATGCCAAAGTAAACAGAGAGGAGAGTACACAGGACTAATTAAAGGGAACAAAGTTTGAACCTAGAGCCAAACTGGGGGATTTCCCTTGCATTGAATTTCTTATTCCTGGTTAACACTGTAGTTTTCTTTCCTAGCTTAAATGTATAATTTTGGTTTTTTAGCATTTGTGCTTTCTAGATACATGAATAATCTGAATTCATTCCAATATCACCATTATGTTTTACTGTAGTCACAGGAGTTAGGTAACTTGCCTAAGGTCAGTCAATAAATTGGGAATTATAAAGCAGAATAGTACCTTAAGCTACTAAAAATAAAAAGAGGAAAATCTTACAAAGGAGAGCAGTGAGGGACAACAAGTTTTCTGGATATAAAAATACATTATAAATCTACTGTAACTAAAATAGTGTGTCATTGATGCATAAATCTAGAAGGTATAATGCTTGTGTGAATCTAATACATTATAAGGGAAAACTATGGATTATTCAACAAATGGTATTGAAACAAACAACTGGTTAACTATGTAGAAAAGATAAAGTTGGCGCCCATGGCTCAAGCGGCTAAGGCGCCAGCCACATACACCTAAGGTGGTGGGTTCGAATTCAGCCTGGGCCCGCCAAACAACAATGACGGCTGCAACCAAAAAATAGCCAGACATTGTGGCAGGCGCCTATGATCCCAGCTACTTGGGAGACTGAAGCAGGAGACTTGCTTGAGCCCAGTTGTTAGAGGTTGCTGTGAGCTGTGATGCCACGACACTCTACCTAGGGGGACAGCTTGAGGCTCTGTCTCAAAAAAAAAAAAAGAAAAAGAAAAGAAAAGATAAAGTTGAAGCTTTAATTTCTAGATGTATTAAATATCTAAAGGAAAGAAAATATAAAACTACCCAAAGGAAATATAGAACGCTATCTATATTTTTAAGTTTTAGAGCAGGGAAGTCTTTCTAACCACAAAAGACTCAGAAGTCATAAAGAGTACAAAGTTTGACCCTACAAAAAAGTGAAACCCCATTGTGGAAAAATAAAAGTCAATAAAAGACAAATGGCAGAAAGGTATGTGCGGCAGGTGGGTGGGGATTTGTAAGACAAAAGACAAAGGCTGTTATATTAAGAGATTTTGTGTATCAATAAGGAAGAGGGTGATGACTCAATAGAAAAATAGGCTACGGATATGGACAGGTAATTCACAGAAATAAAAAGCACTTATAAAGATTTTTTAAATGCTCAATGTTATTTAAATTGCTTAACAACAAATAAGAGTGAGATATATTTCACCTGCTTAACAGACAAAGCTCAAAATGATCCATACTATATACTGTTAGCAAGTATTCAGTCATACATGATTTGTAGGAGTATAAATTGGTGTGAATTATTAGGATGTAATTTTTTTAATACCTATTAATTAAAAAGGAAGATACATTTTAACTTAAGAGTTTTACTACTGGAACTTATGCCATAGATGTAGACACACTTAAGTGTTAGAATCTTTTGGCCTGAGATGGTGGCTCGTGCCTATAATTTCAGCTACTTGGGAACCTTGAGTGGGGTAATCACCTGAGGCTAGGAGTTGGAGCCCAGCCTGGGCAACTAGTAGGACCCCATCTCTGAAAAAATGTTTTTTTAGTTAACCGAGTGTGGTAGGGGACACCTATAATCCCAGCTATTTGGGAGGCTGAAGCTGGAAGATCACTTAAGCCCACGAGTTTATAAATGCAGTGAGCTATGATCATCCCACTTCACTCCAGCCTGGGTGACAGAATGAGACTGTGTCTTTCTTTTTTTTTTTTTAAGAAGAAGTTGGGCGGCACCTGTACCTCAGTGGGTAGGGCACCAGCCCCATATACCAAGGGTGGCGAGTTGGAGCCTGGCCCCGGCCAAACTTCAACAAAAAAATTGCTGGGTGTTATGGCGGGCACCTGTAGTCCCAGCTACTCCGGAGGCTGAGGCAGGAGAATCACCTAAGCCCAGGAGTAGGAGGTTGCTATGAGCTGTGACACCATAGCACTCTACTGAGGGCAATAAAGTGAAACTGTCTCTAAAAACAACAAAAAAAAAGTTGGGCAGCCTGAGCAAGTGTGAAACCCCCAAAATACAAATACTAGCTGGGCATGTGGTGAGACTCTCAAAATACAACAACTAGCTAGGTGTGTGGTGGGCAGCTACTTGATAGGCTCAGGCAAGAGGAACTCTTGAGCCCAAAAGTTTGAGGTTGCTGTGAGCTATGATGCCACAGTACTCTACCTGCAGCAAACAGAGACAGTCTTAAAGAAAAAAAAAAAGCTGAAAAGGCAAGGAAACAGATTTTTCCCTAGAGCCTCCTGATAGAACACGTCCCTGCTGCTGCCTTGATTTTAGCCCAGCGAGACCTGTGTTGGATTTCTGACATGTAGAAATATAAGATAATAAACTTGTCTTGTTTTAAACCTCTAAGTTAGTGGTCACTTATTGCAGCTGCAAAAGCAAGTCGATATAGATACAGATGTGTACATGCTGTAACTCCTAAACAGGCCCGGTAAGCAGAATTCCCATTTTCCTCTGCACTTTCTCTGTACCCTTTGGATGTATTTTTACCCTTTTAAAGATCCTTTGAGGTTTATTCTTGTCTGATCTCACTTGGATTGGTATGTCGAGGTGGAAGCAGAGGGCTTGCAGAGTGGTTTGCTCCAGGTATTATACCCTAAGAATGCAAGAGCCCTTTCCAAGATTGGCTGGAGGTCCAAGCTATCTTTTGTGAAGGCCAGATTGCACAAGAGCAGGCTGTGCCAATCATTTTCAGAATCTAGAGAAACACCAGAGTTTCTGCTGGCCAGGGAACCAAGCCTAGCACTGAGACACTATTGTTAGGGACATGGGCAATCAGCTGTGCAAGTCCAGGAAGAGGGAACTGTGATGTTTGCACATGGCTCTCCTGGATTCACAGGCCCTGCAGCATACAATGTGGTCCTTTCAGTGCTCTCAGGAATATTTAACTGCTGTCATTAAGATATGTCACATGCACACGCAGCCTGTTATGTAACCACGATCCCATATTTTAGACTTTATTTGGTGTCACCTATTCAGGGAAAAGTTTCTCCGTGCCTTCTACTTTATGTACACGCTATCAGTGTCACTGACCCGGAAACCCAGGCAGTACTCAGATGAAGTGCATACTGAATGAGTAAAGGTGTGTGAACTCAGATGAGTGCTTTCTTTGAAGCTAACACAGAGATCCAAGGAGGATCTTACATGCCCCAGAGCTTTAATCTGACATTCCCTTCCTATTCAGGCAACTATGGCAGCGATGGGATTGGAAGGCTGCTTAGATCTTGAAGCAACATTAATTAGTGCTTGCATTAGTTATATGCAAGTCATATAGCTCCTTGCAAAGTCAGTCCAAAGTTTAAACTGCTTTATAAGCCCTTTTATTATTGTTATTCCTGGGAAGTAAAGACATGTCAAAGAGATGCAGGTGACAAGGCCTGGGAGTTATACAAATGCAAAGTAACTGTGGAGACTGTTAACAGGAGTTTCTCAGATCAATAAAATTGCTGTGAATCTACTGGTTGGGGATGGGATCTTGGTATATTGTGAGAGTCAAATAAAATTATAAATAATAGTGATAGTTACGTGGGCTTAATTGAGATGCAGAATCCAATGTGGAAACAGAGTGGCTTATTAGCAGCTCATTGACCCACCAGGACAATCAGTGCCCAAGCTCGAATCAGGTACTGGTGTCTGGCCAGATCCGCTCTGTAGCCTGCAAGTTGCATTTATGATAGAAAATGGAAATACCTTTATTTAATGTAAAATCATACATGCTTATTGTAAAACATTATATATTAATAATACATAGCGTAAAAGTAGAAGTTCCTCATGAACCCCACTCCTCAGTTTCAGAGATGATCATTGTAAACTGCCTGGTAGCTGGGTTTCAAAATAGCTTTCTAGGTTATTATTATTTTTGTTTTTGAGATAGGGCCTCATTCTGCACTGAAAAATGCAGTGTTGTCATCATAGCTTACAGTAAACTCAAAACTCCTAGTTCTGAAGGATCCTCCTGCCTTAGCCTCCTGAGTAGCTTGGACTACAGGAGCACATCACCACATTCAGCTATTTCTATTTTTTGTAGAGTCAGGGTCTTGCTGTGTTGCCTAGGCTTGTCTCAAACTCCTGGCCTCAAGTGATCCTCCTACCTCAGCCTCCCCAAATGCCCAACCCTAAAACTGTTTTCTACACACATATACAGATATATACACACACACATTCACATACACATGTCTATTTTGCAAAAATGGTATACTATTCCTTTTTTTTTTTTTTTTTGAGACAGAGCCTCAAGCTGTCCCCCTGGGTAGAGTGCCATGGCATCACAGCTCACAGCAACCTCCAACTCCTGGGCTCAAGCGTGTCTCCTGCCTCTGCCTCCCAAGTAGCTGGGACTACAGGCGCCTGCCACGACGCCTGGCCATTTTTTGGTTGCAGCCATCATTGTTGTTTGGCGGGCCTGGGCTGGGGATTCGAACCTGCCATCTTAGGTGTATGTGGCTGGTGCCTTAGCCGCTTGAGCCACAGGTGCCCAGCCAATATCTATTTCTTTATGCCTCCTATCAAAACTGAATATTATCTATCGTTTAAAAATTTAAACTGTAGCCAGATACTGTGGTATATTCCTATAATACCAGCTAGTTACTTAGGAGGATCACTTGAGCCCAAGAGTTAGAAACCAGCCTGGTCAACATAGCAAAACCTTATCTCATTTAAAAAAAAAATTTTTTTTAATTTTAAAAAGAGAAAAAAATTACCAAACTGAGAATCAAAAAATCTCATTGATTTTTTATTTTGCATTTTAGTTAGATTGATTCCTTTGGAATTAACAATTAAATAGATTATTTCCCTAATTTATAACATTTATGATACTTCTAATAACTTGCAATAAACAGAAATAGGCATTTTTTTATGTAACGGGGAAATACCCTAATCACAAAATAATAATAAATACATAAGAAAACTAGATCAAAATCAGTCTCTTAGCCCACCTGCAGATTTTGTCAGAATTAAGTTCAGTATTAAGTTTCTTTCATCACCTGAAACAGAAATAATGAGTAACACAGAAGAAATAAATAATTAAGCAATTCTTTTTTTTTTTTTTTTGAGACAGAGCCTCAAGCTATCCCCCTGGGTAAAGTGCTGTGGCATCACAGCTCACAGCAACCTCCAACTCCTGGACTCAAGCGAGTGTTCTGCCTCAGCCTCCCGAGTAGCTGGGACTACAGGCGCCCGCCACAACGCCTGGCCATTTTTTTGGTTGCAGCCATCATTGTTGTTTGGCGGGTCCGGGCTGGGGATTCGAACTCGCCACCTTAGGTGTATGTGGCTGGCGCCTTAGCCACTTGAGCCACAGGCGCCGAGCCAAGCAATTCTTTAAGCGCTCTAATTTTAGAACTTCATCAATATAAGTAGATCAGTATTTTCTTTTTTTAAGGTCATGATTTTCACCAGAGGAAAAGCCATAGGAAAGCAAATGGAAACCTATCTGCAATTTTTTTTTTTTTTTTGAGACTCACTTTGTTGCCTTTGGTAGGATGCCATGCATCATAGCTCACAGCAATCTCAAATTCTTAGGCTCATGCCTTGAGCCTGCCTTCTGTTGCCTCAGCCTGCCGAGTAGCTGGGACTACAGGTGCCCGCCACAAAGCCTGGCTATTTTTAGAGATGGGGTCTCGCTCTTGCTCAGGCTGGTCTTAAACCAGTGAGCTCAGGCAATTCATCTGCCTCGGGTTCCCAGAGTGCTGGGATTACAGGCGTGAGCCAAAGCACCCAGTCCGCCTATCTGCACATTTGATGAATATGTTATGGTTTGACCAACCATATTTATACTTTTTTTTTTTTTTGAGACAGAGCCTCAAGCTGTCACCATGGGTAGAGTGCTGTGGCATCACAGCTCATAGCAACCTCCAGCTCTTGGGCTCAAGCAATTCTCCTGCCTCTACCTCCCAAGTAGTTGGGACTACAGGTGCCCACCACAATGCCCGGCTATTTTTTGTTGCAGCCATCATTGTTGTTTGGCGGGTCTGGGATGGATTTGAACCCTCCACCTCAGCTGTATGTGTATTTATATTATTATATTTACCACTACATCAGGCATCAGCTAACATGACTGACACGTTTGGCTGGATACCCCAGCACACTGGTAAATTCCAATTAGATTCCTCTTTGTTTCACCTACGTGAATGTGGAATGACATTTAGAAGAGGCCACAAAACATACAAAGCAAAGAACATTGCCTGCAAAATATGCATAAGTGCAATTGCTTTCAGTCCTGTACATTTCCAGTGAGATCCAGCCACATTCAGTGGGGAAGAAACCAGCATGATTCTCAAAAGTGCCTGCTTTTTGTGACTCCTCAGCACGTCACCTAAACCAGCCATCAAAGAGTGAGAGTTGCTTCTGTGTCCCATAAATCAGAAGACTTTGCTGATTTCGAATTTGTGGGATCATTATACTATTTGCATTTTACTGCTTCATAATCTGGTATAATTATATGAAAGAGATTGTTAGGTGGCCAAGTTTGCCTTTCAGGGAAGTTTTAAAACATAACACAATATCTATAATTACTCATGCTGAGGAGGCCATGGCATTTAAAATACGGCACAGTTGTATCTGAAGGACTATCATAATGATATTCCACACCCAGAGGTTTGGTATGTCACCTACTCTATCATCTTGATATTTTTTATTGTTGTCATAAAATTGTACAAGGTGCCAATAAGCCTTATAGCTCTATCATAAATCAGATTTCGTATATGCAGACTTTACTCCTATAGATAACATGAAAGAAAAAAATGTGTTTTCTTTGGAACAGGATATAAGAAGCACAAAGAATTTGAAATTCTCTTGCAGGTTGTAAACATGAGGTTGACAATCATTGGGCTCGTCCAATCTGAAGGCAGAGCACAGGACTGAATGACCTCACTATCCTTCTGAAGCTCTAGGAAACACGAAGTCCAACAACTGCACCTCCCATGCTGTTCCATAAAAGTCCATGGCGCAGACTGAAAATATCCTAGGTTTTCCTATAAGATGAAAATATAATATAAACTGTTAACAATTCTGCAACTCTGTGGCCTGTGCTATCTGCTTTCTCTTCTCTAAGTTTCACCTTAGTAATGACTAAGGTGCTCATTGCTCAAAGCTCCTTTTCTAGGCCATCTCTGGAGACTCTAACCTGCTGTCACTTGGCAACACTTAGGTCAAAAGTACACTCCTGTGGTGTCAGTGGCAGGCAACAGAGTGGGATCATTAGGTCAGTAGGATCAGCTGTAACACAGCAGACATTCTGTGTCTTGGCTTTTCTGGTACAATACAGTAGAACCTCTGTAAGTTCACCACCCAAGGGACTGGAATATGGTCAACAGACGGAAGTAAGTTTATTTGTTGTTGTTGTTGTTGTTGCAGTTTTTGGCCGGGTTTGAACTCTGATCTATGGGGCCGGCTGCCCTACTCCTTGATCCACAGGTGCTGCCAATAAGTAAGCTTATTGTACTGCTATGTACATGTGTTGCATGTCCAGTCTATGAAAATTAGGTCAACTTAAGGAGGTGGTCAATGTAGGGAGATGGTCAACTATGGAGGTTCTACTATATTTGGGGAAAAAGTTGTTTAGTAGTGGACAACTTATTATCAAGTACCCAGATGAAGTTAGATAGTATGAACTGTATTAGTCAGCATGCTGCTATAACTACTTCAAAGACATGTGGTCTAAAGTAGAACTGGGAAAAACAGAATACATAGATCATTCTGGATTGGCTAATTGCACGGTACACAAGGAAGTATACAGTGACTTATAGACCTGCACAGGCAGGGCAAGAACAGAGTTAAACAGAGAGCTGACAGAGCTGGTGACAAGGTAAAGTTAAGAAAGATTAAGATATTAGCAAGGCAATGCACTAGGCTTAATAAAAAAGAAGGGAGAAGAAACTGAAGTTAAAGAACTAAGAGGGGTCTACAGCAATGGTTTTCAAAGTATGGCCCCTGAAGAGCAGTATCCAAATCAACTGGGAATTTGTTAGAAATGTAAATTCTCAAGACTTGCCAAATCAGAACTCTGGGATGGGTCCCAAGCAATGCATCTTTTTTTTTTTTTTTTTTTTTGAGACAGTCTCATTATGTTACCCTTGGTAGAGTGCTGTGGCATCACAGCTCACAGCAACCTCAAACTCTTGGGCTTAAGTGATTCTCTTGCCTCAGCCTCCTAACTAGCTGGGACTACAGGTGCCCGCCACAACACCCAGCTATTTTTTGGTTGTAGTTGTCATTGTTTGGCAGGCCCGAGCTGGATCCGAACCCACCAGCTCTGGTGTAGGTGGCTGGTGCCTTACCCTCTGAGCTGCAGACACCAAGCCCAAGCGATCCACCTATAAGAAGCCCTGTAGGTTATTCTGATGCATGGCAGAGATTGAGAACCACTGGTCTAGAGAAAGGAAGCAAAGTTTAAGACCTCAGAGTTATGGCATGTCATCTAGGAAGGAGGTACAGAGGCCCCTTGTCCTAATGGAGACAGATGTGAAGTGGCATAGAAGAACAGAAGAATATATCCCAGGTTTCAAGCAGAAAGGGGGGATCCAGGAGCTTACATCCGAGAAGGTGTGAGTCTTAGAGAGCGAGGGTAAAGAGGATTTGGAGTAAGCAACATAATGAGATATCAAAGGAAGAAAATTGAGAACTATGATGTGATTTAGTGGTGACAGTGGTGAGCAAAGACCAGAATAGCCCTTCTGTTCCTCGTCAGTTGGGAAATTTGGACAAAGTAGGTAATTGTTCCACCAGCCAAAGGAAAAGGGAGCCAGGGGTATTTGCCTGAGGGTGGGCATGGGAGGTTTGCTGCCTAGGAGGAGAAAAGGGCAAGTTAAAGAGGTAAGGATGCATGTGAGTTTTTAACCCATTCACAGCAGGGGATCTTAGCCCACCCCTAATGAAAGCTAGGCTGGGGGCGGAGTAGGAAATTGTTCAGCAGTAGAAGTATTCCCAAATCCAGCATGAATAACACAGCTCAAGGAAATAGTAGAGTAGGAGATCAGATCAGACAGAAACACTAAGTGAATAAAAGACATCTAGAGGACGGAGTAAACACATACAAATAAGATATACCAACTTCAAAATATGATGTTTTATTGACACAAATTCTTTCACTTGGAGCAAGAACAAAGTGGTGGCATGGGGAGTTGGTTGCTGTTTTTCCAGAGATTATAATCACAGCTATTAGGGTCCATTTAGAGGACAAAGAACATTTCTGATGGTAGAGGTAGGAGCTAAAATGAACACACATAAAATGTGCAGTTATTGTTTAAGCAAGGAGTCATGGTCAAAGTGAATTCCCATTCAATAAAGGAGAGTTGAGACAACCCACCAAATGCCTATGTGACATTCTCAAATAAGGCCCTATATTTTAATGATATTCCTTTGTTTAATACAGAGAAAGAAAAAAATAGAAATTAGTAATTTAGTTAAAAAGTGTTACATAAGAATAGACTTTTCTTTCATGGGCTTTCTAAAATCAAATGCTTTTTTAAAATATCTACTTTATAAAGCCCAAAACAATGAGTTTAAATATAAGTTTTTTAAAAATGTGTAATCAAATTTACCCCCACTATATAACGTTTACCATTATACTAACCAAATTTATATAATAATTACTCTGAAAAGATAATAAATAATAGGTAAGTTTTAAGTTACTTCTCTAAAGAGCTTGAACTTTCATAACAACTTACATAACTATTTAACTTAATATGTAAGACAATCTGCTATAGATAAGGCATTGCTTTATGAATCATCCATGGTTCCTCAAAGAATAAGGCAGATGGTCACTTGCATTGTAAATCACAAATCCATAAGTAAATCTCAAGACAGCGGATGGTACATATGCCACAAAGCGAAGCAGGTAGGTACCCTTGCGGTACTGACTTTAATATCAAAGCAATATGGGGTGGTGCCTGTGGGTCAGTCGGTAGGGCGCTGGCCCCATGTATGGAGGGTGGGTGGCGGGTTCAAACCCAGCCCCGGCCAAACTGCAACAAAAAAATAGCCAGGTGTTGTGGCAGGCACCTGTAGTCCCAGCTACTTTGGAGGCTGACGCAAGAGAATCGCCTAAGCCCAGGAGTTGGAAGTTGCTATGAACTGTGACACCACGGCACTCTACAGAGGGCGATAAAATGAGACTCTATCTCTACATTAAAAAAAAATAAAGCAACATGAAACTATGCAAATATAAAATTCATAGCAACTAAATTATTTTTTCTAATAAAGGTTAATCATTTTAATAGAAGATCACTTCAAAGAACAAAGGAAAAAGCTTGTAAGTTCCTAAAACTACTTTATTTATTTATTTATTGAGACAGAGTCTCACTATGTCACCCTCAGTAGAGTGCCATGGCGTCACAGCTCACAGTAACCTCAAACTCTTGGGCTTAAGCAATTCTCTTGCCTCAGCATCCCAAGTATGGGGGACAATAGGCACCCGCCACAATGCCCAGCTTTTTTTTTTATTGCAGTTGTTGTTGTTTAGCAGGCCTAGGTTGGGTTCAAACCCACCAGCCTCGGTGTATGTGGCTAGCAACCTACCCACTGAGCTATGGGCACTACCCAAATTACTTCATTTTGAAAAGTATGTTTTGTCTCTCAGTATTTTTAAAAAATTATTTAATTAGTACATTGTTTTTGAATGGTATGTAAACAAACTAATAACAAGGAAAACAATTTTAATGGCACATTCAGGAACTTACTTTTGAAATGACACGAGTGGCCATTACTTTTTTGTGTGAATTCAAATGTCATGGTTCTGATCCAAGTATTTTGTTTATGTTATTTGTTAAAAAACATTTTGTTAGGGTGGCATCTGTGGCTTAGTGAATAGAGTGCTGGCCCCATATACTGTGGGTGGCAGGTTTGAACCTAGCCCTGGCCAAACTGCAACAACAACAACTACAACAAAATCATTTTGTTAGGCTCAGCACCTGTAGCTCAGTGAGTAGGGCGCTGGCCACATACAATGAGGCTGGTGGGTTCGAGCCCAATCCCAGGCCTGCTAAGCAGCAATGACAACTGCAAGAAAAAAACAGCCAGGCACTGTGGCAGGTACCTGTAATCCCACCTACTTGGGAGGCTGAGGCAAGAGAATCGCTTAAGCCCAAGAGTTTGAGGTTGCTGTGAGCTGCGACACCACAGAACTCTACCAAGGGTGACATAGTGAGACTATCTCAAAAAAAATTTTTTTTTGTTAAATTAAGTTTTTTTTTTCTTTTTATTAGAGACAAGGTCTCGCTTTTTGGTCAGGCTAATCTCAAACTCAAGCTATCCACCCGGCTTGGCCTCCCAGAGTGCAAGGATTACAGGTGTAAGTCACAGCACCCAGCCTGAGTTAAGTTTTTCAAAACAGTTAAAACACTATACATGAGATTCTTGGGTAAGATACTAAAATATACTACTTCAGCAAAATGTTACTATAGCCAATATGGTTCAGTAATCATTTCCTTGCTTTTCTTGAAGGCAGCTTAAAAAATTATTTCCTAAATTTATTTCTGAAATAACCTAGATATAATGTCAGTTACTGTCTTTTAAGAATATTATAATGATAATATAATATTTGAAGAATATTTTGCCAGTAATCATGACTCATAAAACACTTTGTAAATTAAATTTCAGCCACAGTCAACATATATGAAATAAATACATTAGTGCTCATATACAGCTTACTTATGAGATTATTTTTTGCTATCTCTTTTTTTTTTTTTTTTTTTTGAGACAGAGCCTCAAGCTGTCCCCCTGGGTAGAGTGCTGTGGCATCACAGCTCACAGCAACCTCCAACTCCTGGGCTCAAGCAAGTCTCCTGCCTCCGCCTCCCAAGTAGCTGGGACCACA
>CAUYQS010043797.1:0-32972 GCA_963574585.1 Otolemur crassicaudatus | reverse complement strand
CCCCTTTTTTTTTTGAATTAATTTAAAAAAATTCCCGGCATGGGGCCTCGCACAATAATAGAAAACCATAAAAAAAAAAAAAAAAAAAAAAAAAAAAAGACAGAGAGAAAGAAAGAAAAGAAATGTAATTAGAGATTTAGTGTAGGAATTTTTGAATTATGGGATGATTCTTCAGTAAATTTTATTAAGAAAAACAATAATCATTGCATCTTTATGGTGTATATTGATGTCCAGAAAATAATGGAATGAATGACATTCTTCCTCTAGCTAGGAGAGAAGAATTTTTGTTGTTTTGATTTACATTTCTTTAATTATAAGTCAGGTGAAATATTTTTCTACATGATTATTTCTTATTTGTACTTTTTTTCTATCCAATTATTTGCCATTTTCTTTTAGGTTGTTTGTATTTGTAAACTGATGGCTGTTCTCCTTAATATGAGAATTTTTCCTAATGAAAGGCAAAGGAAATGCCAGCTAGATATTTCATAATTGGGGCATTTGACAAAGCTTGCTATTTTTAAGCCCTGAAGATTTTGCTTGGGGCTAAGACTGCACATGGCTCCACAAATCCTTCCTTACAATCCTGTGAATTGGAAGGGGCATAGATTAGGAGTGTTCCTCTTTTTTAAATAGAGAAATTGAGTTACAGTCCGAGTTTTTTGTTGTTGTTGTTTGTCTAGAGTGAGAGATTTCCAGTCTGTTGTAGTCTTCTACAGAGCATTGATCTAAAGAGAATTTTGCTTCTTACAAAAGCAAAAAAATGGTAAAAAATAAACATGTAGTAGTATTTTTCAAACCTGGACATATCTTCCTTTTGTTAGAGATCAGGTGCCTCTTACTGCAGGTGCATTGGCATTATTCTTTGATTAATCAATGCTGGACAGGGCTTCTGGCTAATCTCATTAGCTAATAGTGCTTCTGGGTAATTAGCTTGATGTGTGCAATTATCCTCAGATTTTAGGGCCTTTTTTCCACTTTCATAGCATTGGTACGTATTTAATGCTTCGGAGGGCCATGGCCCTTGGAAATACTGAACAAAATTCCCAAGTCCTTTCGCATCAAGAGAGCATGACGGCCTACCTGGCAATAGAATTATCTGTGGTCCATCTATTAAGAACACTATTACTGCCAGAAATTTCTCAAGTGCATATACACATACACACACACCCCATACGCATATATATACAATCCAACTGATGAAATATGCAAGTATTCCAGAATTTTCTATCTTAGCTGAAGTCATGAGTCTTTAAATTTCATGATAAAAACTCTAACTAGGATTTAGCCAAATATACCAAAACAGAAAGAAAAATATAAAACCTCCACAAGGTGCAGTGGCTCACACCTATATTCTCAGCACTTTTGGAGACTGAAGAAAGAGGAACACTTGAGGCCAGGTTTTTGAGAGCAGCCTTGGCAACGTAGTGAGGCCCCATCTGTATAAAAAAAAATAAATTAGCTGGGAGTGGTGGCTCACACTTACATTCCCAGCTACTTGGGAAGCTGAGGCAAGGAGAATCACTTGAGGTTAGGGAGTTTGAGGTTGCAGTCAGCTTGTAATCAGACCATCGCACTCTAGTCCTCTAGTCTGAGATCCTTTCTCTTAAACAGAAAATCCCACGGCAAATATGTATGATATAATAGAAAAAATATTAAACTTTTGATCCTTTTAAAGTCCATTTTAGTTTTGCAAAGATCCAAGCAGATTGAGCTCTAGTCTAAATTCTGCAACTATTTAGCCTTGTGACTTCGGGCAAGGTATTTAACTTCTTTGGGACTCAATTTATATATGCATTTATAAAATGAGAAAGATCACTCTGTCAGCCAAATGTTTTAAGCTCCTCCTGTGAGTCAGACCTTTGACCACCAAGAGATACTATGAGTATACAGGAAGGATTTGGCCTAGGCTCACTAAATTGAATTACATGGTCTCTAAGATCCTTTCAAATTAGTCTGCTTTATGACTCTACCAGGACCATTCTTTCCTTTTCTTTTTTCCCTTCCAATATCTCCTCAGAAGAGAGGAGCAAAGAAGTGAGCACATTGGGAAGTCAGGTCACATTGGGAAGTCAAGATGTTTCAATCTGTGCAGAATTGAGTCCTATTAAGTCCTTTGGGAGAAGAGTAGGAATGCCATCATCTTTCACTATGCTTTATTTTTTTTAACCTTCCCATTATCATGTTTAACCCCATTATTCATGAGCCTGGAAAAAGGATTTAGGGCAGGCTGCGTCTATGTTCTTTAAACACTGAAGTGCCTTCAGTCTATCCCTGTGTCTATGGGCCAAATCATTTCATTCCCTCACTGTTGGAGAGCACCCCGCTGAATTTAGACCAAAAACATACATCTATGGCTTCAGAGTAATGACCCTCAGCTGCTGTATCTCAGCCATTTCATTTCAGAGCATTTTAGCAACCTTGCCTAAACCAATGTTGTCAACTAAATAACCCCTTTGGACACTAATGGGAGCTTCAAAATGAATTATCCTATTACAAAACTTATCATTTTTTGTTATTGCCTAAACAACCTGCAGTTTGATTTTTTTTCTCCTGGGTCTGGTTGCAAAAATATCAGAAAGCACCTTAGTTATGTTCCAACCCTAGCCTTGATATGATTTTATATAGCCCTTTCAGAGAGGGAACCATCAACCATGACTCAGAGGAAATTTGCTGCTAAAATGCATTATTGCCCAGCCACTGATGGCCTATCACCGAGGTGCTGGAGGTTGGGAAGAGGAGCATTTACTGTCTCATCTGAGCCAAAGCTGGTTTATATTAATGATCAATGCAACAGCAAATATATTGGATTTTACTCTCCCCTTTAACCCTGATTCAGTAATAATCTTAATAATGGGAAAAGCAGCTCTCACGATCTTTCTTAGCAGCACTGTGTGTTCCTTCCTCTTACAATATTTTCTCCTGAGAGATTGAGGGAGACAGGAACCCAAAATTCAATGATTTTATTTCTCTTCTACATTAAAAAGAAAGAAAGCATTTGAGTACCTACAAAGTATGGAAAGTGACAACAAGTCAACTCGTGCTTTTTCATCCTTTTGTTTTAGTCTACAGGCGAAGTCTTTTCTCTTTTCTCTAAACGGAGTAAATGAGAGATGTTGGATGGCTCTCTAAATAGCTAAGCTTTGGAGCATTTATATTGTTATGATTATTTTTTTACATGCTATTTTCCCTTAGCAATAGAAAAGAAAATAAATAGTCTTTTCATTTCTAGTTCTATTTTTGTTCAGGGCTTAACCAGAAGATATATCTAATCGTAATGAGTGGGGCATAAAGAATATTAAGATTAAAAGAACTTATATTTTCCTTTATCCTCTCAACAATCTCCAGATGGATTTCCTAGGGGTTGCCTTCTAAATCTTCTTGCACAGTGAGCTGTAAATCCCGGACCCAGCAAGCTTCTGGTTTGGCTGAACATAGCCTTTCATGTACAATATGTACAGCCTGAATAATGGCAGAAAATTATTCAGAGGATAATTACGGCAATTGATCTTGAGATGTTTTGTAGCGTCCTTCATACATCATTCCTCAAAGTCTTTTGGAGAGATAGTGTCTGTGGAGTCTGCCAGAGGCAAAAATCTTCTAGGACCTGATGTAAAAGAAATAGCCCCCAATAATAGTGGTCACCTGAAAAGGAAGGGAGGACAGTCCATAGAACTTGGGCCAGGGGCCGGAGATAGCTCAAAGAATTTTACGATTTTGATAGCCCTTTATGAATATTGCATTGGTCAGCTTCTCCAGCTGGTTCCTCCATCTCAGGTATTGTAAGAGCGTAAAGCCTTTAATTGTACTTTGCTCTGTAGTTCCCAAAGAATTCTCCAGGAAGTTCTCTCACATGGCTCTGAAAAACCTTTCTATGAAGTGGGAGGGGTAGAGAGCCATTGACCTACTGTACAGAGGAGGAAAATGAAGAGAGGTCGGCCCATTTCAGCAGGGTCACAGTGCTGGCAAATGGTAGCACCTGAGAAGCACAAGGTCACCGGACCATAAGTCCAGTAGATTGCAAAGCTCTCACTGCTCCCTGACAACCTCCAAGCAGAAAGCAAACGTTGCACTTGACCTTAAGGGAAATGCCACAGTCCACGTTGCAGGTTAGTACTCCTCCTACAGAGAGGAACAATTTACATCTATTCCTCCCTTTAATGCCATCTCTATAAATGTACCTCCATGGCCACACACACACACACACACACACACTTTCATCTTATTTTTCTCAATGATTCTGCCTAAAGTAGAAAACAGATGGGCAGCTGAGCCAGCATATCTGTACTGGACGTAGAAATCAATAGGGACAGTTACTTCATAAACAGTTCTCCTAGACACAAAGAAATTCATGGCTTTGAGAGAGGAGGTGGCTGGGGGAGGAGGGTTCACAGGGGAGGCAAGTGCATCTTTTCTGGATGGCAGCTTGTTTCCCAAGATGCCTGGAATGTGCACATATCAGGCCAGAGCTGAGCATCTCCGGCTCAGACACTGACTGTGACATTTTAATTTTTGTATCCTTGACACTTATTATAATGTAAGGAATGGAACACCTTACATATAATTATATAATCATTATAATGTATATTGTATATGTTGTATGATTTTATAATGTATATTTACGTAGTTATATACATATTTTATATTATAGTTATTTTTATTTTTTTTAACTAAATTGATTTAAATTGAGCTGATGGTGTGATTTCTGACAAACTTGAATGAGGCCTGGATAACTGGTAATTATAGCCTGAAAGAGACTTGTGATTGCAAAAAAGAAAGCATGGAAATCAAATGATGACTACTTAATCTGGTCAATTAATGGGAAACAGAGATGGCCAGATTTATAGCCCCGAGTCATTAGCTGGCAATTAACATCCCCCATCTTGACTTTTTACCAGAACAATTTTTCCCAACCTAGACAATACCCATGAAGAATAACACAATCATTTATTTGTTTTATGATTTGTGCATCAGCAACTTTAAATTATCAAAATTAAAATAATCAATTATTTCTCTGGGTCTTTGAAGATGGCACTGCGATTTCCTTAAATAAGATTGGACAAGGTTTGTGTTTTTAGGTGGGCATACGTTTAAGCTTTTAAGCAAGTTGTGACTTAGGGCAATAATCAAAGGTTGTGCTTTCATGTGGGTTTGTCCAAAACTTAAAATCTGAAATTAGGGTTCTTTTTTTCCCTATCAAAGCAAAGACAACATTCTTCATTGAGAAGAGGGGGAGGTGTGTGTTACAAATATAGGGGTGTAGGAATAAAGGATTACCTTCTCCTCAACCAGCCATCACAGTGGTCCATTATTCACCTTTACTTAAAGGATGTGCCATGGGAGGGCAATATTATTATCCCCAATGTCAATTCCAAGGAAAAGCATTCATTAGTTTTGCTCAGGGCATGATAAGATTTTATCAGTGACAAATTTGTCTAAGTTCTCAAGTCCAAGACCATATGTGATACTATATACACTTACGTATTCAAATGAGCGTTATCCATTTCAGAGTAATCTCTTTGACAAGCTATACATTTTTTCCCCTAATCCATGGCATAGAACCATGGATTCTAAACCAGCTAGAAGAATGCTGGTTTAAAAGGTAGATGATCAGGCTCCTGGGTGCGAGTCTGCTGCTAATTCTCAGCGTGTCCTCTCTTAAATCACCTTTCCTTTCCCACTCTCTGCTTTCTTATTTGCAATGGGGGAGAACTGCTGGTCACTCAAATCCATGCATTTGTAAAGTTGAATAGCTGAAAAATCATATCAGGTGGTGGCTTCTATGTCTCAAACCTTGGGGGACTATTGGAAATTTCCTTCTGTCCCTTATAGTATGTTCTTTTGAATTTCCTCAGTGGTTGCAAGGTTTTTCCCACTGAAATTGAGTTTGACTTGAAACAGTTAAAGATCATCAAGCGCTGAGCCCAGGGATTAAAATGCTTGATCAAGCTGGTTACGAGCATTTTAGGTCAAAAATGAGCTGTGACCATAAGCTAATAAGATTGGTTTTCTCAATGCGTCATGTAAATTGACTTTGAGTGGCTATCCCAAAGAAGAGTTCTAAAAACAATTCAAGTGCCGACAGTTTAAGGAGACTGTTTTGAAGGGAAAACAGTTCTTTATTTTGCCAAACATGCTGTCATATATTGGGCCAAAGTCAAAAGAATCTCATCACTCGCTGAGACCTTTTAGCTGCATTTTGGATGTATCAAGCCAGAAACACTTCTTAGGCTACTGAAGTTAAAAAGTTGTTACTGCATGGAGTAGAAACTCTTTGCCCTAATAGTTACTTAGATTTTGAGCAAGGTGCTCTTAGTCTGTTGTTCAGGTTATTATTATTATTTACAATAACAGCAGTTAACATACATTGCCAGCCTCATGTAGATGAATCACATTAGCTACCTTATCTCATGTCATTTCCCAAATCTACGAGACAGGAAGCAGATGAAGAAACAGAGTCTCAGAGTGGTTACATAATTTTTCCAGGATCACAAAACCAGTAGTCAGCTCAATAATATTGAAGTTTCTCTGGCCACAAAGTATGGCATGGCATATCATTATAAATTTAGAAATTCAACTGTCGGTGGAAAATAATGGTTTTTCCTTAACTACATTTCAGTCCTGTCTTAGTTTGGTGCTTCTCCCAAAGCGGAGCCTAAGATGCAGACCTGGTTGCAGGCTGTTTATTTGGAGTATGATATCTAAGAAAATAGGAGTGAAGGAGTACAGAGAGAGAGAGAGAGATTGGGAAGAAGGATCAGCCAGGTTGCTAAAGTAGGCAGTGAGGGCTCCATGCTGCCCTCCCTCCAGGGTGCACACAAAGCACTTTCTGCAAGTCTTTACAACACCGTCTTTACAACTGCCGATCAGTTAGCCACCAACACGTTTTCTATCAGCTAACAGTTGCCCTTGGTGGTGGTAGTTCTCCAAACTTCTAAAATCCTCTTGGATATAGGCTGAGAAGGATGCTCATTGGAGAAGCCTCTGGACAGAGTGCAGCAGATGCGAGCGAACTCATCCCAGAGGTAGGAAGGGGGTGGGACAAGCTGGACGTGTGCTCTTTGGGAGCTGTCCAGGCCACCTGCTCTTGGGGTATCTGCTCTAGTCTCCACAACATTCCTGCTGTCAGAATTGCCTTTCTCTCACCCTGGAATGGATTCCTTGTCTTTTCTCTTGAAATGGCATTCATCCTCTGAGGCACTAATCAGGTGTCACATTCTCTGTGAAGCTTCTCCTGACCCTGCCTCTGCTCCCCTCTGACTCGCTGCTGCAGTTCAGTCCTAACGCCATTTACATTCTACTGATGTCTTGTGAGTACAGGACTTGCTTACAGGCCGGCTGCCCTCACTGAATCTGAATTCTGGGAGTTTCAGTGGTTGTACCCACTCTTTTCTATGAGGATAGCACAGAGCCAACATCATTTCTAGGTACATGACGCATTTTTATTAATGAAATAAGGGAAGGAGTGAATGCATACCTACTTTCCACAGTGTCAAAGATTTCATCTTGCCTTCTCCTTCCCGGAGGAAGACAGCAGAGCCCCAACCTTCCTGTCATTTTTAGTACCGTCCCTGGACCTTCTCCAGACCCCTTTGATCTTGAGATGTAGTATCCAGAACTTCCTAGAGTGTTCCAGGTGACACTGCACCACAGTTGTACACACTGAGGCGATACTGGCATCTGTTTCTCTGCCTCTCAACCCAGCGGCAGCAACTTATACTTTATCACTGGCAATCATTTTGGTTCCCTGCATTACAGTGATTCATGGACAGGCCTTTCTTCTCTAATGGACTGCAGACTCCTGAGGGGAAGAGAATTGTCTTATTTATCTTCCTATTCCCACATGGGAGAGAAGGTGATATACTAAATGGTCAAGGACAGACACCTTCTCATATAATGGTAACAATAATAGGATAATTCACAATGATTAAGCACGTCCCATGTCCCTGTCTCTCTGAGTGCTCTATATGACTTATCTCATACAATTTCCTCACTACAACCTTTGAGATGTTATTGCTATTACCTCCATTTCACAGACAAGGAAACTGCGGCTTAGATAGAGTAAGGGACTTCCCTAAGTAATGTCAGGACTGAGTTCAAGTCTCTCTGATCCTAACCAGAGTCTGCGCAATCACAATATGGCCCGCTAGGGGCTCTACTGAAAGATAGAAGACAGAGATCCTTGGGGACAATGATAGAAGATTTTTTTTAAAAAATTCATTTATGTCCATGGTTCTAAACCAGCGACAATTTTTCCCCCTGCTCAAGGGGACATTTGGCTGTGTCTAGAGGTACTTGTGGTTGTCACAACTGGAGAGGGGTATTATAAGCATCTGGGGGGTAGAGGCCAAGGATGCTGCTAAAATCCTACAGTGTACAACGAGGAGTTATGGGGTCCAAACTGGCACTAGTGCTGAGATTGAGGAACCCTGGCTTAAATGGAGAAACTGAGAAAGAAAAGAAGGGAGCAAATTGGACTAACTCAGCACTGTGGCGGGGCGGGACTAGGAACCTAGACCCCGCCTCTAGCCCACTGCATTTCCCATTCCACCTTTTCCTTACACTGGCTCATCCTGCTGTGCGGTAGCCACTGTGGGAGAAAATGCCACCTAAACTGTGTTGCTCGAAGGTTAGCTTCTTGTCCCCAGCCTCCCCTCCCTGCAGGGCCCCACTTTAATTGACTCCTCAGGAATTTCCTGCACTTGCCTGGATCTATTCCTTCTTTCAGCCTGTGCTTCTGTTGCAAAGCTCTGAGTTCTCTCTCTCCTTGAGGATCCCTACCCTCTGCCACCTGAGGGGATCACAGAGAACTTTTAAAGCTTATACTTCTATAACTTCTTTAATGATTCTTAACATCAAGGGACCTTTTTTTTTTTTTACTGATATGCACTAATATACTTTTTTTTTTTTGCAGTTTTTGGCCAGGGCTGGGTCTGAACCCACCATTTCCGGTATACGGGGCCGGCGCCCTACTCCTTTGAGCCACAGGCACCACCGACTCAAGGAAGTTCTATGAGCCAACCAACTGGTTTAGTTCCATTTAAAACATGAGACTTACCAAGTTGAGTCACATGCATGATCCTTTCAGGGAAAGTATTCATTTTTGCAGTTTTTGGATGAGGCTGGGTTTGAACCTGGCACCTCTGGCATATGGAGCTGGCGCCCTACTCCTTTGAGCCACAGGTGCTGCCCCAAGTATTCATTTTTGAACATCCTATTTTGGGCTTCTTTAAATGATCCTGGTGTCTGACGAGTTCTTTCATCTCCAGAACTCCAACCAAATCTTTTCAATCTACTTGCTCTGACATTTTACACTTTGCATAGTTCTGAAACCTGCTAAATTTTGCATTTTGATCTCAAGACTCATTTCAAACTCTGACAATCCTGATGGCTAATTGTGGACACAATATTCTGTGTGGAAGTCTATTTTCTTTCTATGCCAATCCCCTTCCCAAGCCCCCACACCCACCTAATCTGCTCACCAGGTCAGGAACACTGGGCAGGTTTCTCCCAGTGCGGCTATGGAAGGCCTAAATGTCCAGTTTGCAATCAGCTTTAGAGGATGTCCCCTTGGTAATCTGTAAAAGATACATCATGCATGAATTTCTTTGGACATTTTAAAATTTCTAATGATGTTCAGTCTGTAATGGATTACAATTAAACAAGGAAGTAAGAAATCAATAATAAAAAATAAGTAAATTGGGGGCGCCTGTGGCTCAAAGGAGTAGAGTGCCAGCCCCACATACTGGAGGTGGAGGGTTCAAGCCTGGCCCCGGACACACACACACACACACACACACACACACACACACACACAAAGTAAATAATCAGAGTTCTACAATTTACTGCCTATTATGTGAATAGCAGTGCCAAAATAAATGTTTCCAAAGTTCCAGCCAATGGGAATGCCTTCAACTACTGCTCTGCCCTTCCCTGGATATACAAAGGAAATGAAAAGAACTATGTGTACTGTGTGTGTGTGTGTGTGTGTGTGTGTGTATTAGGGCCACTGTGTGTTATGAGAGGCAAAGGTTTGGAATGGGTACATTGCATCTCTTTCCTTTTTTCCTCCCTCCCCCCCAGTTATCTCAATGAAAGATATTTATTAATAATACAATGACAGCACAGGATGCAGTGGTTCTACCTTGAGAAATCAGAATGGCCTGGGGAAAGTTGGGATTGTCAAAGTTCCATCCTGTACCTGATACCATCCTGCAACCACAGCATTGATTTTTGGTGGAGGGGAGGGTAGAAAAACCACTGCTTCAAGATCACAAGGAAATTGTAACGTACACATTTTTTTTCTTTCTATCTCTCTGAATTTCTATCCTGTCTGTGCTTTTCTCTGAGTCATGTAGCACAGAAAGAAATAAATTTTGAGTTCTACTGGTGGCCTAGCTTTTGTAGATGGCTGCCACACCCATCAGAAAGGACCCGAGTTCTCCTTGGCTGGCAAGACCCAAGGCCATTTTTTTCTAAGATTCCAGATAAGTGTCTTTGCAGTATCTTGTCAAATTCTCACTGGGGTTCTATTTGGAACTAGCACTAGAAGATAAGATGGTGGTAACAGAAGAGTGTCTTTATATTGAAGTGATTTGCCAAGTTTTGGTGCCAGCTCTCTTTTATACTCTTGTTATCATGAGCTACTACAAAAAAATTAAGACCCACTGGTCATTTGCTTTTTCATTTTAGGCTCCCATTATCAACTACTTTGTATTTTTCTTAGCAATTTGTTTTACCTTCGTTGCCCTTACTTCCAAATGCCACCTGGAACCCCAACTCAGAAGTAAACAAAATCCTCTATATGCACAATTCCTCCACAGCCCATCTCCTCTCTCCCTGGATCTAAGGGGATCCAGGCACTTACTCAAGAATCCTGCCATCTAGTCAGGGTCTGAAGAGCTCAGGCGTTGAGTTCAAGTCTCCTGTGTTCATACCCCTATGTCTGCCATCCACTAAGTATATCATCTTGGGAAAATTACCAAAGCTTTCTCAGCCTCAGTTTCTACATCTGAAAATGGGGTGTAGAATAACTCCCTTGAGATTAATAGAAAGATTAAATGAGTGTATGTATGAAGCATTTAGAACCATGCCTCACATAGTGGAAGACTTTAATAAAATATCGTACTTAGTCCAACAAAGACTTGCTGCATTCTGTGCACTTCAGTATTTATTTTGTTGGAGGTTTTCCCCATCCTCTAATGATGCATTTTCTTCTCTAAGCCATTGTTTCCTCACTCCCATGCAAAAGCTACCTGTTGCTATGAGACTCACCCTTGCAGGATGTGTTACTCTTTATCTTCCTCATCCCTACAATGATGACTTTACACTCAAAGCTCCTACATTTTCTCACAATACTTCAATTTCAAGTACCACCATCTCATCCTTTATGGCACCTGTGATGGGTTGACTTGTTCATCCTCCTGCAAGACCACATCTGTGTATGTGTTCATCTCTTTAGCATCAATAATGCAGCTCATCTACTCTTGAACATTACTGGAGGTAAGGACACACCTTTGCTGCTACCCATTTGTTGGGAATCAGTACTAAATGCCCCATTTTACAACCAAGGAGACAAATCTTGGTCAAGTTCTCCCAGACTTCTGCTCAAGAGCATATGGCTGGTACATAATTAAACCCAGATCTCCTGACTTCAAATCCAGATGTTTTGTACCACACCAGAACTATTTTGCAAAGTTTTCTGAGGTTTATGCATATTTTTTTGACATGTCAGTACCCAGAAGAAGCATTTAATGTCATCTGCATGCTTGAAGATGTGACTCTTCCTTTCTGCTGTAAATATTTTTATAAATAATTGTCTTTCATTGTCAGATAAGCAGTTTTCCAGGAAAATTCTATCACTCTCCTTTCCCAGACTGTAAAAATATAGCTAATAGCTCCCTTTCTCTGGGATAAGGATCCCATTTTACTATGGCAGCAAGAAAAGGGAGAAGAAAAGTCTAGCCTAGCAGGTGGGAATACCCTGTGGGAATAGCTGCCAGCCAATGGTCTGTTATTCAAGGTACAAGATTAATGGAAACCCAGAGACAGGAAATAAAAGATCTATTAGGAAAGAGCTTGGGCTGAGGATGTGAAGTGGGCTGGTTGTTTTTTATTTATTTTCTTTATAAAGGAAGGGAAATGGTGATAGCAGATGGATAGTCCAGTAGTCTAGCTGGACAGGAAATAACCTGAAGTGTCTTCTAGGGAGGAATTGATGACATCTCCTTGGATACATGGTGCAGAGAGATGGTTTGGTGCTTGGTGCAGAGCTGCTCTCTTATGAATGAACATTCATTGAAGATGACTTCATGGGTAGTATTTTTCATGAATGTTCTTTTCTCTTAACTTCATAGGTGGACAACCAGGCTAGAGGACAGAAGTTTTTATTTAGAGAAGACATGAACCTCTGGAGGTGAGGCTTTAATAGGAATATCTTCCTACCTTAATGCTATTAACTGATTTAATTATAATGAATTGTTGAGGTCCTACTACATATGTGCATTGAAAATATTGTATAGAGTTTACTTTTTAGTTTTAGTCAGAGGAGAAACTAAGTTGCAACCAATAATGATAGTTTTCTCTTAACCGTTGAGTGTGGTCAGGGGATGTCCATGTTTGAAAAAATTTAAATCACCCTCCTATGAACCATTTAAATCTTACGAATTTTTACTTCAGAAATGAGAGTTCTTCAAGGGCATATACATTTATTTTCTTTTATGGAAGATGATCAACATTGCTGTGGATGACTCCTGAAATATCCAGCCTAATCTTTTTTCAACACTCCTGTTTTGAGAAAGGACAAAAAATAGAAGAATTGATAGAAATATGTAAAAGTGAGTGGTTTTCCTTATTATTTTATGGATAATACAAAAAACTGGGAAGGATAAGGAACCCAGATAAGTACTTGGGACAATTGAGAAAGTTTCCATTTGGGGTTTGTGATGTAAATGGCAGAGAGGCAAATTTATTTGCTATTAAGAAGAAAGTTCTAGTGTATTCAAAGTTGGAGTTGGCTGCCATTGGAGTTCATGAATGGCTCAATACTAGATATATTCAAGGAGAAGTGGAAAAATGCCTTCTGGGGTGATAAAGACGAAGGCCTCCTTTTGGATAATCATGTTGATTTTTTCTTTTTGTCCTGCAGTCTCCTTTCTGTATTTTATAAGCTCTGCTTGCAGTTAAGGTTCCCCAAAGAGAAATTCTTGCTCAGAGTCCCAGGAGTTAACATCCACAACTTCTCTCCTGTCCAGTCACAGCTCTGAAAGCCCTTGGGGGGGATTCTGTACAGGAGTAGATGGAGACTAGAGCAGAAAGAAATATTATTTTGCAGGAACTGGTATTCCATCAAAACGGAGGCCTTGTGAAATGACGGCAGACATCAGTAATCGCCATAGTGTTGGCCTTATTTATAGGTTTGGGGAAAAGATAAATACTGTACACGCACATTCTAATTAAGGCCAATGGTTCCCAGCATGCATAGCTCTGCATCTCATTCTCCCTGTCACTGCTGCCCAGCTCCCATATTTTCTGTGGTGTTCTCCTCATTACCAGTAATGCTGTGCTGACTAAAATGGATGGAGTCCCAAGTTGGCTGCGGGGCACACAGATTCAATCTGCTCAGGTCTGGACTCAAAACACCACAGCTGCCTTTACCCTTGTCTGCAGTGACTGACTAGAGCACTTAGACCAAAGATAGTGATGTGGGACTTAGGATGACCTGTGAAGAAATCTCAAGTCCACCATGACCCAGAGGTGGACAGATAGAGAACAAGGAACTCCATGGGAATGCTCTCTCTGCCATTCAATTTATGTTGACTAAGCACCTGCTCATTATACAATAAAAAGAATAGAGCAGATGCCATGCACATAATGACTAATGGCCCTTAGAGCAAGTCCATCCGAGCTTTGATCTTTGGGAGATGAGAACATCATAATCTAATACAGATAATCATGTCAAAGACACAATCGATAAGCATACCCTGATCCCATTATATAATTAAGTCTGCATATGTTCATTTCTAAACCAAATCAATCAAGAGTAGTCAATCTAACCGGGAAGTTGCAAGTACAATTAATGAAAAAAAATTTAGACTTATTTTTCAAAATATTAATATCTCACTATCTAAAAATTCTATCTATTCTTAGTTCCTTAGAATATTCTTATATAAATACACTGCAATTAAACTTGGAATCTTTTCTTGGCAAAAGCTGGCTTTTTATCGCTGCAGAAATAACTTAGTAAAAGTATTTTCTGCCCCCTCTTTCTTTCCAGAAACACCATGATTTCATTCGGGAGCTATCTTCAGATCATTCTCAGAACATGTATGCTTAGCAGGCAAGGAATGGGCAAAGATTTGGTTTTTGAGTTTGCACCTTCCTTTGGCCAAAATTATAAGTCAAAGAAAACAGAAACAGAGATGGGTAAAGTATAAATGGGGCAGGATTCTTTCAGGATTTTTGACTCAAATCCTAGTGAAAGTCTTCTTGAATTATTAATCTGATTTTTATTCTAACATTTTTTTGACTATACTATCCAAGACTAGTTATCTGTGTGTGTGTATGTTTGCACCTGTGTGCATGTTTACATATGTGCCTTCAGGCTATCTATCCACTAGAATAAGAGACTTACTAAGGAAGGAGCACATGTGTTCTCACTGGATGCAGCTAATCCAGCAGGGTAAATTCCAAACTAACAGAATATGTTGGAATTTGTAGTGAACATTTTTCTCCCTCCAAGATTCATTTGGATAATTGCAGAAGCTTAGCACCACATCTTGGGAGGCAGCAGCATGGAGCAGGGTGGAAGGAGGGAATTAATATTCGTCCAGTAACTACTATGGAATTGAAAAAAGATCTAGACTCCTCATATATTTGATATCATTTGTTTTCACATTGTAGATAATAGTACCTATCTTTCAGCATAGCAATTTTTATTCATATTTTATAGACAAGAAAAAAAGCTTAAAAAATGAAGTTATTTCCCCAATATTTCAATACTAATAAATAGCATTCAGGGGTCTCTTTAGCCCTCTAGAAGCTGGATATGGGAGTCAGAGTTTATCAGAAGGGACTTGTGGATAGCTTGATAAGGTTAGAGGTGCAAGAGGTCATGACCAGCCTTTATCACAGGGTCTCAGATATGTAGCAGGTGGTCAAAAAATATTGTTAAATACATGTCTTGGAAATCTAGGGCAATCACCTGGTGATGACAGAGTGAGAGAACAGTGTGAGCCTAGGGCTAGATCTAGATGTGTTTAGGAGTTCAACCCAGGTGCAGAGGACTAATCAGACAATGATAATCTGATTTCACAGACTCAGTCAGAGGACATGGGAAATTGTCACATGGTGGGATGAGAAATAATGAGGCTCAGAATATTTAGATACAACTCAGGGTCAACTGACATCTGAGTGGCTGCTGGGTGCTGTGTGCTTACTCTTCTACGTAGTGTTCACTTTATCTTAGTCCACCTTTACAACAGCTATTTTTCTCGGCTGAGGAAATTGTTTCTTTAAGGTGAGGACTTCTTCAAGGTCCCACACAAATATGTGGTGAGTTGGTGTTTGAACTCAGGTCTCTTGACTCACTCCAGTGTTTCTAACATAATGAGCATGGCACATTTTGAGCAGGCGTCTTACTTGACCTGTCTACAACACCTAGCCTTACATGACTTCCAAGACAGCACCCTCTTCTTGTTTGCCTTTTAAATCATTGGCACCTCTTCCTTTGTTTCCTTCTCATCCCACTGATTTCTGAACATTGGAGCGTTCATGGTTCAGTCTTTGTACCTCTTCTCTTTTCTATCTGCACTCACTTTGTTGCTGCACTTATCTGAGCTAATGACTCTTATTACCAACAGATAACTCCAGAAGGTACCAACATTCTCCTTAGCTTTCTACAGCTGTACTTCAACATCCAAAAGGCATCCCCAACTTCTTTTCAATACTCACGATAGTCCTCAGAACTTGGTCGGTCTTGCTGTATCTTCTGTCTTAATTAATAGCCACTCTCCCCATCTGATTGCGCAAGTCGAGACCACAGAATCATTTTTAGTACTCTCTCTTTTACAGTCCACATCAAACTGTATTGGCCAATCCTGTGGGCTACATGTTCAGGAAACGTCTGGGATCTGACCACGTGTTACCAGCCTCACAGCTGTCATTTGGGCCCCTTGCTCTGACAAGGCATACGTAGATTATTGCAAGAAGCTTTCTTGGTGTGGACTCACTCACCCTTCAGCCTATTCTGCATATAAGTCAAATCATGTCACTTTTCAGCTTATAATCAGTTCATTCAGAGTAAAAGACAATGTCCTTCTAGTCATATACAAGATTATACAAGATCTGGCCTCATTAAGCACAAACTTTTCACTTCAAGACCTTCTCCACTGCTCTTACTTCTGCACCAACCACATTTCCTCAGACATCTACAGCATTTGGTCTTTCATCTCTTTTAGGTCATTACTAGCCACATTGTCTCAACTGCTCACTGTCCCCACTTATACAACTCTCTGTCCCTCTTCTCTGCATTATTTTTCTCCATAGCACGTATCACTATACAGCAGCCTGTATTTAACTTACTTGCCTTTTAATTGTCTCCTCTGTTCCTACTAACATATGAGTACCAAGAAGGCAGAGATTTTGGCTATTTTGACTGCTATTGCTTCTCCAGTGAAGGAGAAATACCTGGCACAAAGAAGAAACCAAAAAAGTGGTTACATAATGAGTGAATGAGAAGAACTGAGTCCTAAGTATTCAGCACAAGCAGGAAGCGGCACTGAGCACAGTGTAACCCCTGATAATAGACCACCCAGCAGTTGAAGTGAGGTTCTGGAAAGTGTGTGCACCAGCACATAGCTCAATAGATTCATTCATCAGATCCCTACCCCCCATCCCGGTGTGATGTTCCTGTGCCTCAGGAGAGAATGCATTAACTCTCAGAAACTTAATAGATCATGAACCATGAAAGTACTTGCAATCAACTGTGTAAATACGAAATATAAGCCCTGATTCTGTTTTTTTTTGTGATAGTGCACAATTGCAAAATAAAAATAGAGAATGGAAAGAGTAAGTTTGAATATCTTTGCATGGAAATACCCATGACTGTCCTATCATTGTGTCTCACCTCCACACACAGAACCCTGTCCCATGAAGTCACTCTCCATTTTGGGTAGACATCACAGCCTGGTAAAAAGATCATGGGCCTTGGAGTCAGGGAGCCTCAGCTTTTACAGGGTGGTCACACTACTTGCTAGGTGCAAAATCTTGGTCAATTTGCCTGACACTTCTAAGTTTGAAAGCTTATTTATAGAATAGGCAAGATGAAACGTAGGATAATTTTCAGGATCAAATTTTATATACATTATTTTATACAAATGTATATATATATATATATATATATATACACACACATATACGTATAAATAATTGTCACTTAATTCATGCTTCTTAAAGGATTTTTAACTCTGTGTGCAAGAAGTTCAGATATAGACCAAAAAAATAGAGCTCTATGTATAGTTTAGCATCAGAAATCAAAGGCTATAGTTTCTGGACTAATTGCTTCTGACATGTTTTTAATTAACTGGGGGTTCATGCCCTGAAAACACACAAGTGAATCAATAAGAACTGTCTTAGAGCATGTGGGTATGCCTAATGCCTCCACCTATAGTACATATTATAGATACTTTCTCATTGTCACCCAGGTTCTGCTTTACAATTGAGGTCACACCAGAATCCAAGACAATTTCGATGGCATCTGAAATAAGTTGAAACCAAGAACCCCATCATCACATGAGCAGGTATGTTGATCTTGGCAAGTGGTTCTGGTACATGCCCTGGAGTGATACTCTTGGACTTGTCATGTAATTTGTTGTTTAAACTGTGCACAGAAGTCCTTTATAGAGGAAATGTTTAGAAACAGGGCTCCTCAGCTGTTATTCCTGAATCCAGCAGCATTCCTGCTTCTGGAATCCCATCTGTGGTCTCAGGGCACGCCAGTGAGAATAAAGACAAGTTTGCAAAATAGAATCTCCAGAGATTTTACTATGATGCCCCCAGATACCCTGGAAGTAAGCAATATGATACTGAGCCCAATCAAAGGAATAAAATTGGAGGCTTGTTTATATAGTGACATTTTACTATTACATTCATTATACAATTTTTCTCAATTTATGTCTTTCCCAGTACCAGGAGAGACATCACTTAGCAAGCAGTGGGTAGAAGTTAGGCTCTTTTTCCAATACGTTATCTGCTCTATTTTCTTCATAATTCAGACCCTTTCTGACATCGTAGATAGAAACAACAGAAAGTAGTGGGGATTTATTAAGGGAGGAGAAAGGATGTCTGTCTGGGGAGATATATGTAATGTACCTGAAACGGGTTTGCACTCTGGCAGGTGTGTGGTGTCTGGATTCACATCCTGCTGTCTGATGAGTCACTGCTCCCCAAACTTGTCTACACATTTGAATTGCCTGAGAACCCTCAAAACCCACTGAAGCTTATGTTCTCTTCCCCCTGCCCACCAAGAATGGGATGTAATTGGTCTGAAGTATGGTCTGGACTCAAGAGATCACCAGGTGATTCTAATGTGCAGATAAGTTTGAGAATCACTTCCATGGCCTGTGATATGAAACAGCCATTCATCACTGTAGAGTCCATCTGAATCAAAGTGCTTCTAATGTCATGAAGCCGGAGATAATGCCCAGGCTATAAATACAATTTTCAGTATCTGATGTCAATATGTAAGGACAAAGTAGCTAATTTTAAAAGGTAAAGGATTGTATTTCTGTCCATCTAGCAATGATCTAATAACAAAAACATCTAGATTGTGAAAGAAAAAGGAGCAATCATAGCTCACTGCAGACTCATATTCCTGGACTCAAGTAATCCTCTAACCTCAGCCTCCTAAGTATTAAGGATGCCAGGCATGTCCTAAGACACATGGTTAGTTTCCTTTCCTTTCCTTTTCTTTCCTCTTCCTTCCTTCATTCCTTCCCTCCCTCCCTCTCTTTCTCTCTCTCTCTTTCTTCTTTCTTTCTTTCTTTTGTTCTTTCTTTCTTTCATTCTTTCTTTCTTTCTTGACAAGTTCTTATATTGCCCAGGCTCGTCTCAAACTTTTTCTGCCTTGGTCTCCCCAAATGCTGGGATTATAGTGGTAAGGCCCTGCACCTGGCTGAGTATATATTTTTTAAAGCTTATCTCAAAATCAGGAGTGCAAAGTTAGGAAAATATAGGTATGTATGTGTTAATTTAGGATATTCTCACTAAGAACTTGAAGTGAGGATCAAAAGTAATACGTCCATTTCAAACCACCCCCTATTCTCTGAACTTTCACAGAGAGATGGCCACTCTTCTTAGCCCTGGGGAACAGGACAGGTTGTCGTTCCTTGGGATTTTAAGGCATTTGGTGTCAGACAGCTAATAGGAAAAGGGAAGCTGACTGGCATTGTGTTAGATTTTCATGGGAGGGTTTGAGAGTCTAGATACACTCATCTTGTTTTCTTTGTGACCCCATACTCAGCATGAAAATATGTGTAGAACAGTGCTGTTTAATATAGATACAATGAAAGCCATGTATATACTTTAAAATTGGGGGGTAACCACATTAATGTTAATGTACCTTATTTTACCAAATATAATTCCAGTATGTAAGCAATAGAAAAGTTATTTTGGAGCTGTTTTAGATTCTTTCTTTTAGGTCTTTGAAATCTAGTACTACATATATATTCTACTCATAGAACATCTCCATTTTGACTGACCACATTCTGTGCCCACACGTGGCTACTGGCTACTATTTTGGCTAGCGCAGATGTAAAAGAAGGGTAACAGGGCCTGAGTTTAAAAAGCGAAACCTGAATTATCTGTCTTTAAAAGATGGATTGTCACAGATGAACTTTAGAGTCTTTTCTTAGCCCTGAGGTTCTCTGTTCAAGGGTCAGACAAGGATGTGGGTGTATGGCAAAATTGGAAGAGAATGGCCAAGTGTCCGAACCTGGACATCCCCCAAATCAAGGACTGCTATTTCTATGTCAATTTAGAAAGATTTAGAAAGCTTCTTCATCTCTCACTAAAAGGGCAGATTGTGAAGAGAAGGGAGGGTCTTTGTCTCATAAAGAAAAAGGATTCTCTGGGATGTGATTCTGGGGGAAAGGGTCACTGTACAGGTTGCTCAATCAGGAATTAAGCTTTGCTATTGACCTGCATGGTCAGGTGATGGGCAGTGTGCCATAAATCAAACCCTTGACCCACAAACCGAAAGCAAAGGTCTTTTGATTAGTTTTGAACAGCTTTGTGAAAAATAACCCTGCACACTCTTTTATCCCAAAGATCGGTAGATGTGGTCAGGAGCCACTCCCCACCCCCACAGCCACTGGCTCTCCCAGCAGTCAGATGCTCAGGCACAGCAGAGCTCTGTCTTCCCTCTTAGCCTGGGGTGGCCCTGGAGCTATTGAAACTCTCTATTCATTGCCCCACTTTCAGATAAATTTGCTCAAATGGTTGTCTATTTAGACCTCAGTCATGAAACTTCTGTTTTTGCTGGCGTGATGTGAAAGTGGCAATGGTGAACTGAAATTGAACTAAAATGAGAGAACCTCACGCTCATCCCATCTGTTCTCCTGAAGCACTGTGTGACCCTAGTCTCACCACGTCTACACTTCAGTTCTTCCCTGTGTAGAACAAGGAAAGCTCTTTCCACTTTGATGGTGGGGATAATGGTCATGGAATTCTGGAGCACTTTGCAGAAAGGTTTAAGGTAAATGCAAGATACAATGATAAATCATTTCAACAGACCCCAGAGAAGCAGCAAGATGGTAAAAACTGTCAAATCTTGGCAAACAGATGAAGGTCAGGGACACCAGGATGGGAAGATCAAGAACCAAGGACAGAAGGGAGAGGAGTAGGAGGGAGGATAAGGGTGAAAAGGGCTGGGGGGTGCTCCTTGCTGGGCCACTAAATGCTGAGGATGGCAAAGTGGGAAACCTTGCATTTGTTCCTGGAGTACCTGACGAGCAGAACTGATTAGCTGTAGATATCACTTAAATCTCCTTTTAAAGCAAATCTCAGTCTTTAATCATTATCTCCCCAAACACCAAACAGCTCCAGACACACACACACCCGCTTCACTGAGTGACTTGTCAAGACTGAAACAGTAATTCACAAATTCACTAAAATTCCCTGCTCCACCGAGCAGTATGACAGCTCCAGCGACCGCGGTAACATTTCTATTCAAACTGGCTTTGGAGCCGAAGCTATAAATATCCTTGCAATATTTCCTGCTTCAGAACATAAAGACAGCTTTACAGCACTGATAAAATAGAAATTACTTTCTCTCTGAGGTCTTGCTGGAATTTTAATGTCTGTTTTGCAATAAAGCAGCTCCTACACAATTTGATTTGAGGGAAAGAAAACAAACGGTCTAATTTAGTTACAATAATGACTCTTCTTGTATTGTTTGCCCTACTTGCTTCTCTGGCTGCTGGGCTGTTAAAGTTTGTAGCATCGAGCAGAAGAGATGATGTTTATGAGAATATTAAAATGGTTTCTTTATTATTTAAAGATACATCATCCCCATCCCTCCTCAACTCAGAGCAACGTTAAAAAAATTTTTTTTTCAAGGAGAATTAGGGAGAAGAAAATAAAGTTTACGGCCCTTAATAGCGCTTTGTGAAAATTGCTTGTTAGAACTGTAAAGCTGTTGACCAAAGATGACTCGAATTTAAAAGGCTTTTGAAACGTAAAAGATCATATCAGCTTTAATTATTCTATACATGCTAGCCCAGTTCTTGTTAGTGCCTTCAAAGCTGAGCAAAGCATCTTTTTTTTTTAATCCATACATATCCCTCTCTTTTGTAGATTACAAGATGTAGAAGGAAAAAGAGAAAAGAGAAATTTGCTCTGCATGTGGAGTATACACTGAGGGCATAGGGAAGTGGAATTGAAAACAGAAGCTAAGAATGGAGCAGGCTGACTGGAGACAGGAATTAAATTATTGAAGATAGGTAGATTTTGCTCAGGTGCTCAGCAATGTTTCTATACACTAACAATGAAAAAGAAATTAAGGAAACACTCTCATTTGCAAAAAGTATTAAAAAGTACTTAGGAATGAAATTTCACAAAAGAAGTGAAGAATCTGTACACTGAAGAGTGTGAAACATTGATGAAAGAAATGGAAGAAGACACAAATAAATGAAAAGATATCCCATGTTCATGGGTTGGAAGATATAAAATTGTTAAAATATCTATACTGCCTAAAGTGCAATTCCTATCAAAACTCCAATGACATTTTTTCACAGAAGTAGAAAAACAATCCTAGAATTTGTATGGAAACAAAAAAGATCCTGAATAGCCAAAGCAATCTTTTGGACAAACAAAAAAACAAAAAAACACAAGCAGGAGGCATCACACTACTAAATTTGAAAAAAATACTGCAAAATTATAGTAATTGGAGTTGCATTATACTAGCATAAAAATAGACACACAGACCAATGGAACTGAATAGAGAGCCTAGAAAGAAATCCATGCATTCATGCTCAATTGATTTTTGACAAAGATGCCACAAGTACACACTGGGGAAAAGACAATGTCTTCAATAAATGATGATGGGAAAACTGGATATCCACATAAATAAAAATAAAAATAAACCCTCATGCCACACCACAGAAAATCCAACTCAAAATGAATTAAAGATCTAAATGCAAAACCTAAAACTGTAAAACTATTAAAAGAAAGCATAGGGGAACAGCACTTTGAGCATTGAGTTTTTTTCATATGACCTCAAAAGCACAGGCAACAGAAGCAAATAGAGACATATGAGATAACATCAAGCTAGAAAAATTCTGCACAGTGAATGAAGCAAATAGACAACCTATGGAATAGGAGGAAATATTTGCAAACTATACAACTTATAAGGGATTAATATCTAAAATATATAAGAAACTCAAAAAACTCAACAGCAAGAAAATCAATAACCCAATTTAAGCATAGGTAAAGGACATGCATAGTCAGTTTTCAAAAGACAGACAAATGGCCAACAAATGTATAAAAAGATTCTCAACATCACTAATTGTCAGGGAAATGCAAATCAAAACTACCATGAGATAGTATCTCAAACCTGTTAGAATAGCTATTATCAAAAAGATGAAACATAAAATCATTGGCAATAATATGGAGAAAGAAAAGGTATCCTTGGCATACCAGGGATGTAAATTAGTACAGCCATTATGGAACACAGAATGGAGGATCATCACATTTAAAAATAGAACTACCATAAATTCTAGCAATCTCACTACTGGAGATATACCTATCTCCAAAGGAAATGGAATCAGTATGTTGAAGAGATATCTGCACATCATGTTTGTTGTAGCACTTATTTACAATATCTAACATATGGAATGAATCTAGGTTTCTATCAATGGATGAATGGATAAAGAAAATGTCATATATAAACATACAATGAAATACTATTCTTCCTTAAAAAAAGGAAGAAATTCTGTCACTTGTGATAGGATAAGTGAACCTGGAGGGCCTTATGTTAAGCAATATAAGCCAAGTACAAGAAGACAAATACTGTCTCACTGTATTATGTGGAACTAACTCACTGATGTGTGGAATCTAAAAAAGTCAAACCCGTTGAAGCAGAGAGTAGAAAGGCAGTTAACAGAGACTGAAGTTCAGAAGATTAGGGTGATGTTGGTCAAAAGATACAAATTTTCAGTTAGGAAGAGTAAGTTCAAGAGATCTGTTGTACATCATGGTGACTATAGTTAATAACAAAATGTTAGATACTTGAAAGTTGCTGAAAGAGAAGATTTTAAGTGTTCTCACCACAAAAAAATGTAGCAATTTTATGAGGTAATGCATGTTAATTAGTTTGATTTTGCCATCACACAATGTATACAAAACATTATGTTGTATACCATAATATGTAAAATTTTGACAATTAAAAAAAATGACAGGTGATTCTGATACCTTTTCCAAGGAGCCGTTTTAAAAGTAGATATAATAGGTCAAAAATTCTCAAAATGTAAGCAGAGGAACCCTCTAGATTAGTAAATTCAAAATTACTTTTAAGACATTTTGTTTCTATTTTTTATACCAATGCCATGCTGTTTTAATCACTATAGATTTGTAGTATAATCTGAAACAGAATTGGGAACTGAGACAAAACCAGCAACATCACCACCTGATCTTCAATAAAGTAAACAAAAGATTACTCTGGGGAAAGAGTCCCTGTTTAATAAATGATGCCAGGAAAACTGGTTAGCCACTTGTAAAAGTCTGAAACTGTACCCGCACCTCTCACCACTTTGGAAAATTAACTCTTGTTAGATAAAAGATTTATATTTAAGGCACAAAATAATAAAAATCCTAAAAGAAAGTGTGTGAAAAGCTCTTGATGATATAGGCCTTGAGACAAAAATTATAGTGAAGGCACCATTGGCAGGCAATTGCAGCAAAAACAAAAATAAACAAAAGGGTCTTGATCAGGTTAGAAACTTCTGCGTAGCTAAGGACACAACAAAGCAAATAGCTTTCCAAATGGGAGAAGATATTTGCATGTTACAAATCTGACAAAGGGCAAATAACCAGGATCTACAAAGAACTCAAGCAAATCAACAAGAAAAGAGTGAGCAACCCCATTAATTACTGGGCAAGGCATATGAACAGACACCTTTCCCAAGAGGACAAATGAATGGCCAACAAACATATGAAAAAATGCTCACTGTCCCTAATTATCAAAGAAATGCAGATAAAAATCACTTTGAGATATCATCCAACCCCAGCAAGAATAGCCCCCATCCCAAGGTTTCAAAGCTGCAGATACTGGCATGAGTATGGAGAGAAGGGAGCACTCATATACTGTTGGTGGGATTGCAAAATAATACAGCTCTTTTGGAATGAAGTATGGAGAATCCTCAAAGAGCTAAAAGTAGATTTCCACTTGATCCTGCAATTGCTTTCCTAGGTATCTACCCAAGAGAAAAAAAAATCATTTTATCATAAGGACTTTTGCACTTGAATGTTTATAGCAGCTCAATGTACAATCACAAAGATGTAGAAACAACCACAGAATACTATTCAGCCATAAAAAGATGGAGACTTTGCATCTTTTGTATTTACCTAGATGAATATGGAGAACATTCTCCTAAGAACAGTATCTCAAGAATGAAAAAACAAGCATCTCATGTACTCAGCACTAATGTGAAAATAGTAGACTAACAATTACAGGCCCACAAGACAGACTAACACAATTAAATTCAAGGAGGCAAAGGGAAAAATAGGGGAGGTGGAGGGGGTACAGTAAGTTTCCACCTAGTGGGTACAATATAGGGGATATGACACACTTCTTGTTGGACTTTACATTACAAATGCAAACAACAAAACTGAATCTTATATACTGTCATATTAATACAAAATTTTTAGAGCAGTTTTATATTCACAGAAAAATTGAGAAAGATACAGAAATATCCCATATACTTTTTCCCTCCACACAAGCACAACTTCCCCCATTATCAATATCCCCACAATAGAGTGGTACACTTGTTATTAATACAATTGATGAACCTTTATGACATATCATTATCACCTAGAGGCCACAGATTACTTTAGGGTTTACTCTTGGTATTGTACTTCTGTGTTTTGGATAAATATATAATGACACGTATCCATACCTGTAGTATCATACAGACTAGTTTCCCTGCCCTAAACATCCTCTGTGTTCTACCTATACCCTCTCCCTTCCCCTGGCAACCTCTGATCCTTTTAGTATGCACATAGCTTTGCCTTTCCAAGACTTACATACAGAAGGTGCCAAAAATATATATGCACATTTTAAGAAAGGAAAAAACTGTATTAAAGTTATAATACTCAAGTCACATTTGACTTATGCAATTACAAGAAGTACAAGACACAATGTACAAGATAACAAACATTCTTAGAATATATTGAACATGACAATTTTGCATTCCCACTATGATAAATGAGAGTTCCTGTTGTTCTACACCCTCACCAGCATTTGGTGTTGTCAGTGTCCTATTTTGCCATTCTGATAGGTGTGTAGTGGTATCTCATTGTCATTTTGATTTGCATTTCTTTGATAACATGTGATGTATAGCACCTTTTCATATGCTTCCTTGCCAGCTGTACATCTTCTGTGGTGAAGCATTGGTTAAGGTCTTTGACCCAGTTTTTAATTGTATTATTCTCTTCTTGCTGGTTTCAATAGTTAGTATATTTTGGATAACAGTCTTTTATTGGATATATCTTTTGTGACTATTTTCTCCCAGTCTGTGGACTTCTTATTCTCATGTCTTTCATAGCACATACTATTTTTATTTTAATCAAGCCAGCTTATGATTTCTTTCATGAATCATGCCTTGGTGCCGTATCTAAAACAGTCATCGAGATTTTTTTTCCTATTGTTATCTTTCTTCCAGGAATTTTATAGTTTTATGCTTTGCATTTAGGCATGTTATCAATATTGAGTTAATTTTTGTGAGGAACACAAGGTCTGTGTCTGGATTCATTGCTTTGCATGTGGATGTCCAGTTCTTTCAGCATAATTTGTTGAAAAGACTAGTTTTTCTCCAATTTATCATCAAAACTATTTTTGTAATGACATAAAAGCATCATTTTTCACTGTCTTGATATTTGCAATGATATTGCGGTGAACTTGTGAGTCAACTATTGGTACCGTAACTCAAGGCAATGCCACTGAATTGTTCCAGCAGCTATTGTATTCTTCCCCACTCCATAGTCACAGAAAAAAGGAAGGAAGAAGGAAAGAAGGGAGAGAGCAAAGTAGAAAGGAAGGGAAGGAAGGAGGAAAAGAGGGATGGAGGAATAGAAGGCACAGAATGGGAAAACTAATTTTAACACGTTCTTGATGAAGAAGCAACATTTCTAATTTTATTAAATCTTGGTCCTGGAGTTCTTAACAGTCGGTTTAACAAAATGGGAAATATACATAAAGCCTGTACCTGCAGAGCAAAGTATGCGGATCATCTCGGCAAAACAATGTGCAATTGCTTGAATTGTGAGTTGAGTTAGTAGCTCTTTTCATGTGCCATTGTCTATACTAAAACAAACTACTGACCAACAATCAATGATTACCGAGACATGCACGTTTGGCAGACATTCCTTTGAAAATGAATGAAATAATCCTGTCATTTCACAGAAAACAACTGACAGCATTTTTTTTCCAATGTTAATATTTGTGCTTTCAAGCAAAAATTAGAATTCTAGAAAGCTGTGTCGACTGCTGTAAGTGCGACAGCTTCCCAATACTTAAAGACTTTTTTATAATGAGATTGTTAGTGATAATAACAAATGAGATGTTTTTCATATTGGGTCTTGAAATATGTTAGCATTTTTAAGATCTAAATTATTCAAGGAACCAGTATTTTCCAAATGACCAATACACAGTGCTACAAAATCTTACCTGGGTGAAAGATCCATTCAGTGTGTGAGGCAGATTGATGGATTTTGATGTAGCAGAATATAAAAAAATTAGAATAGTTTCGGATTCCATACTGCAGCAAATCCTTAGGAAACTATTTGTTCAATTTGGTGTAATATCAAAGATGAATATTCAAAATTATATTGAAAAGTTATGAAAATCGTCTCTTTTCCAAGTACATAAATGAGGCCAGGTTTTCCTTCATATACTTCAACTAGAACAACATATCACAACAGATTGATTACAGAAAAATATTTGAGAATAAAGCTGTTTTTATAAGCCAGAAACTAGAGATTGTCAAAAAATGAAAATCAGTGTGACTTTTCTCACTAATTTTTTGTTTGCTTGTTTCTCTGAGGCTGACAAAGGGGTCTTCAGACCAAGAGGCTTAGGAACTGCTGTTAAAGGTGGTTCAAGAGACTTTCAAAGCTGCCCTCAAACTTCACCGTCTATGGTGACAGGTTACTACATGTTTTCCACTAATTCTCCTATGGACTAGCTCTAAGTGCTTTATTGTTTAATCCTTTATTTATATTCCCTCACTCACCAGAGTTTAAGCCATGGAAGAAACAAACAGAATCAGACAAAGGGCTGTTCAGTGTGGTGGCTTCTGAATCCCAGGACCCATCCATCCCAGCTTTTCCTTCTCTTAACACTGGGCTCTATCCTGTTTCCCTACATAAAGTTGTGAAGTATTCTCGATCCATTTGCAAAGGCCATATGAGCCCACTAGTGCTCTTTGTGTTAATGCATCCAAATAGATACAGCCCTAGGTGGGAAATTTTAGCAAAGTATGGAGGAACAGAAACCAGAGACCTCAGCATGGAGAAGAAATGCTTTGAATTCGTTTTTTTTTAAACTAATCATTTCTAAAGATTTTCTATGTAGGGGTGTGATAAGAGAGGGCAGAGATGACGGATGGACTCCATGATGCTGTGCAATACTCCAAAGCTTCTCCTTGATTTAAATCAGTTTAGGGACTGTGATGCATGTTATTCTGGATAACACACTAGGCTGTATATTAGAAGGTAATGGTTTCAGTCCTGGTTTTATCACTCAAAAATTCTGAGATTATTAAGTTTACCATCTACAGGAGATGGTAGATTTATTTGTTATGCATTGGGTGGTAAATAGAAAGAATACCGTATTAGGTATATTGGAGAACACGCCTAAGGTGTTTGGTAATGCTCCTTTGGTAGTATTTTAGTTTTTACTTTTGCATTAATATGAGTATGAGATTCATGATGCCAGGAAAGTTAATAATTGTTTTAAAGTCTTGCTTACTCATTTCTAAAATGAAAATTGCTATGGCTTTCTGGTGCATCTTCCAAAGCCATGAGCTGCAGTGGAAAAGGGATAAAATTAGGAAATCAAGGTGCCTAGAGTTTTGTTCCAGCAAGAGCAACTATCATCCAAGTGACCTGCAGGCAGCCCCTTCCCAGGCCAGCCCCCTTCTTTGCTCAACTGTGAAACAAAAGGGGTGGAACAAATAATCTCTCCAGTTTATTTATTTATTGAGACAGAGTCTTACTATGTTGCCCTGGGTAGAGTGCCACAGCTCACAGCAACCTCAAACTCTTGGGCTTAAACGATTCTCTTGCTTTAGTCTCCCAAGTAGCTGGGACTACAGGCACCTGCTGTAATGCCCGGTTATTTTTGTTGTTGTTGTTGCAGTTGTCATTGTTTTTTAGCTGGCCTGGGCCAGGTTCAAACCCGCCAATCCCAGTATATGTGACCGGCACCTTAACCACTGAGAGCTATCTAATCTCTCAGGTTCTATTCAGCACTGACACGCTCTAGTCTAAAGCTTCCCCTGATTCTAGAAAGGTTAACACTCTTTCCTAGATTACCTATATTCAGGGCAGAGCAGGGCCTAGAATCTAGGTCTTCTAACAATAAAAGCCTTTTTTAGTTAAACGAGGAAGGAAGACACTGTCTCCTGAGAACCAGCTGTCCTGAAAGATTTCATGTATTTCCTAATTCCTGTGGGTTGGGTACGCCCCCACAGCATTCATCCTTGTGTCATTTTCTTAGTTCTAGTCCCAGCAGCAATCAAGAAGTGCAAGGGAGTGTGGCCATGTGGCAACAATGAAAACAAGAAATTAATCAATCTCTCTCCAACACTACTAAAGGGGGGAACTGTAAGAACAGGACTATGGCAGAAGAAAGGCCTGAGATATCTGCTCTATGTTTTATGCCCACTTTATAGATTAAAACAGTAATGGTAATTAAGTTATTTAAAGAAATAAAAACACACATTTCCTTGGAGCTTAGATAGATTCTATTTTTCATCCAAATCATTTAAAACAAAATCCGTGTCTACATTCATCTTATATATGAACAAAGAATCAATCACTTTTTATTGAATGTTCCTCCCCCTTTGCCATGATAATGGCTAGTTTCTGCGCAGTTGATCAGATCAACCAGGCTATTGATTTGATTTGGTCTTTGAAATGGTCCCTGAATTAGGTAATTCTATGGTTTTTATCTTAAGAATGAAAATCATACTTACCTAGTGTTTCTTTAAAATGTGTGTGGTCTGTGTACTACCTACATCAAAATCATCAGTAGTGCTTGTTATAAATGTAGATCTCAAGGACCTCTCCCTAATCTTTCTAAATTTAAAATCCCTAAAGGTATAGATTCACAAATTAATAAGTTCCCCAGGTGATTCTTCTGAAAGTCACCTGTGAAAGTCACCAATGTCCTACATGTTGGGCCAACACTATCTTTTTGGTCTTCATCCTACTCAGACTTATTGCAATACCTGACATTGTAGACTACTTCATTGAAACTCTCTCTTTCTGATTTCTGAGACACTGAAATCTCCTACCTCTGACTCATTTACCTTCCTTCTTTACCTGCCTTCCTTTGTTACTTCTTTCCTTCTTCTGGTTCTTAAAACATAGGATACTTTAGTTGACAATCCCACTGAGATTGAATCCAAAAGGAAAAGACTTTTCTCCCAAAGCAAAATCAGGTACTATTAAGAAGAAAAAGAACAGATGCTGAATAGGTAAAAATTATAGTTTTCCATCATATGTTTATGCTTTTGAGATCCTTGAGGTCATGGACTAGTTCTTAATTGTATCTGAATCCTTAACCCTTAGGGTAGCACCTAATACTTAGAAGGCTTTCATTCAATCTCTAATGAATTAATGAATGAATAATTTGGATAAATAAGTGCCATGATGACTCTAATTTTACAATTAATAAGCACTAATATTACCATTGAAATAGTTTGTAAGTCCTGGCTCCTTCCAATCCACCTTCAAACAATCTTCAAAAAACTAGATGTTAATCAACTTCGATCTCCTGATTAGAAACATTGAATGGATCCAGATATAAGTAAATGCCCTTGGAATTCAAGCATCTCCTTTACGTATTCCAGCCTGTTTTTCAACATCAGCCCTTAACTCTCTCACACAATCCCTTATGAAGCAGCCAAACCATGCCATTCTTTCTTCTGTAAATATTTTACACTCTCTTGCTTTTTAACATTTGTCTATGTCAATCCTTAAGACATAAATGATTTCTGTAAATTCATCTTTGACAGAAAAACAATCCTATTCATCTTTCAAATTTTATTTTAGATGCTGCCTTCTATAATTAACAGTTGTCTATCAAGTTCTTCCCAAGAAGTCACTGAGTTGGGTTTGGTATTGTAAAACCAACAGCAAGCCTTTCCTGTGTCTTCATGGGCCGTGAGTTTGGGAATGATTTTGTTAGGAAAACCTCCTCTTCCAGCTTTTCCTGTTAACATGCTGTAGCTCTGAAATTGCATTTAACACTTACTAATCTATTTTTGTTTTTCTTTTAATGCAATTAGGACATGTGCTCTTCCTATGACTAGACCGTAAGCTTTCTAATAGGGTAGACCAGTGTCACACTGCTTCCTAGCTCTCAGAGTCGTAGCTCATTAAAGACTTGTGGCATGGAAAAAAAGTATCCAATGTACTCAATACTACTATGAAATTAATATATAACCACCTACACACTCATACGAATGGCAAAACATAACTATAGTTCAGAAAGTAGAAGGGAAGAGGAGAGAGAGGGGAACAGAGGGGGGAGGGGAAGGAGGGCGGGTATTTGGGGAAACCTCACCTAATATGCATGATGCAATGGGTTAAAACTATGAAGAAATGAGTATAATTGTGATGGATGTGTTACTTAGTCCGATGCAAGCATTTCACATTGTATATCAAAGCAGTACCTTAAACCCACAAAATGCATCAATGTACAAAGTTATGATTTAATAAAAAATAATTTTAAAAAAACTTGTAATATGGGATTGGATTTAATCTGTTGTAATTAGTTTGAGAGCTGAGGAAAGTGAAGTCCAGAGAGATTAAAGAAACTGCTGGAAGTCAAGTAAGTAGTTAGTAACAGAGTCAGAAATAATACTTATATTTCCCTGAAATGCCCTCATCCAAGTTCAAAAGTCAGTGTGAGAAGGGAGACCTACAGGGTGTTCTAAAAGTTGTCTATGAAGTTGCTACACTTAGAGAAAATGGAAAATTGTGATGAAATGTACCTTTACTTACAAAATGTTCATTACAAAATTTTACAAAGAGGTGGGCAACATGTAGGAAATATTTTGTAAAATTTTTGTAGTGAATATTTAGTCACTAAAGGTACATTTAGCTACACTTTCCCATTTTCCCTATGTGTATACATATGGTGACTTCATGAGCAACTTTTGGGACACCCTGTGCTTCTATATTTCAGTATCTGTCCCTTTCACATCACATGTTTGCTAAATCTCTGTCACTTTCATGTTTATAGGCAAACTGTTGTTTCACTTTATCCTCATGCTGCTTTCTTTTTTTTCCTTTGATTCTTTCCATGTTTTCCATGGGAATTTCTTCAGCTCTGTTATACATATCTCTTGCAGATTATACACAGTATACACAGCTGCACCCCCATCATGATTTTTTCTTGGCATACAGAAAGATGACATTGTCTGTCTACTTCCAGACTCCTTTCTGATCATGTCCAGGTAATTGCTGGTCTTTTGGCAGCACCATCAGCACGTTTCGCAGCTATTGCAGGAAAGGGATTCAAAGGTTCCAACAATCTTATTCCAAATTGTAACTGGTAGTGAACCCATCATCACACAGGTATCATCTGTATTTACTTTTTTCTTTAAATGCATTCCCTACACAAGCTCACATTGAAATTTGTGGGCTACAGATCTGCCCAGTCTCGCAGCCTATAATTTACTCACATCAGCTTAGTATATTACTGCACGGAAAGGTTTAGCTCCACCTGAAAACTTCATTGTGTGTCATTTTCAAAATAATATTAGCTACATTCCAGTATCAATATCTTGGAGGTTTCTCTGTTATTGTTGTACCATAGAGAAAAGGCATCTTTTTTTTTTTTTTTTTTATTGAATGGTAACTATGTACATCAATGCACTTCTGGGGTACAGTGTGGGGTTTTCACATGCAATCTGAAATACTTCCATCAAACTGGTCAACACAGCCTTCATGTCATTTTCTCAGTTATTGCT
>CAUYQS010043793.1:0-10281 GCA_963574585.1 Otolemur crassicaudatus | reverse complement strand
GCCTCCCAAGTAGCTGGGACTACAGGCGCCCGCCACAACGCCTGGCCATTTTTTGGTTGCAGCCATCATTGTTGTTTGGCGGGCCGGGCTGGGGATTCGAACCCGCCACCTTAGGTGTATGTGGCTGGCGCCTTAGCCGCTTGAGCCACAGGTGCCGAGCCGATTTTTGACCTTTTTATGTTTCTTTTCTTCTGGTTTTCTGTACCATGTAACTGGATTGACTTTTGTTTACAATTATTGCTGGAATGTGTTCTTTTTTTTATTTCAAAATATTAAGGGAGTACAAATGCTTTGGTGACATGGGTATCTTGTATAATACTTAAGTTAGAGCCTTTAGTATGCCTGTTGCCAGAATAGCGTTCATCATACCTGGTAATTTTTACCCTCCTTGTCAGTGTCCCTGGTTTTGGACTCCAACATTGTCTGTAACTCTTTGTAGCACTGTGTGCCCATCATTTAGCTCCCAGTTATTAATGAATACATGTAGTGTTTGTTTTTCCTTTCCTGAGATACTACACTTAAGATAATGGTCTCCAGTTCCATCTAAGTTGCAGCAAAAGATATTATTTCATTCATTTTTAGGGCTGAGTAGTACTCTGTTGTATGTGTGTGTGTACGTATGCCACATTTTCTTAATCCTTTTATGAATTGGTGAGCATTTAGGTTGATTCCACACCTTTGTAATTATGAATTGTGCTGCAATAAACATTCAAGTATAGGTGTCTTTTCACTATAAAAACTTCTTTTCCTTAGGTAGATACCCAGTAGTGGGACTGCTAGATCAAATGTTAAGTCTACATTTATTTCTTTGAGCAATCTCCATACTGTTTTCTATAGAAGTTGTATTAATTTTCAATCCCATCAAAAGTGTATAAGTGTTCCTTTCTCTTTACATTCACACCCACATCTATTATTTTTTGACTTTTTTTTTTTGCAGTTTTTGGCCAGGGGCTAGGTTTGAACCCGCCACGTCCAGCATATGGGGCCAGTGCCCTATTCCTTTGAGCCATTGGAGCCACCCTATTTTTTGACTTTTTGAAAATGCCCATTCTGATAGGGGTGAGATATTTTTTATTGTGGCTTTAATTTGCACTTCATGTGTGTATGCCATTTACCCATATTCTTTTGAAGAACTTCTATTCATGTCTTTTGCCCAGTTTTTAATAGGATTGTTTGTTTTTATTTTCTTGCTAATTTATGTGAATTCTTTGTAGATTCTGGATATTAGCCCTTTATTGGATGTATAGTTTGCAAATATTTTCTCCCATTCTATATATTGTCTCTTTACGCTGTTGACTATTTCCTTTGCTGTACGCAGCTTTCTAATTAAATCTCATTTGTTTATTTTTGTTATTGCTGTCTTTGCCTTTACAATAAATTCTTTGCCTAGATCAATGTCTAGAAGAGTTTTTCCCATCTTTTCTACTAGGATGTTTACAGTTTAATGCCTTGCATTTATCTCTTTTTTCCATTTGACTTAAGAATCTGGTGCTCTTGTATTAGGTGCATATATATTTAGGATTCTTATGTCTTCTGGTTTGACTCCTTTTACCATTTATAATGATTATCTTTTTCTTTATGACTGGTGATTTAAAGCCAATTTCATCTGCTATGAAAATGGTTATACCTGTTCTCTTTTCTGGTTTCATGGATATTTTTTTCCATCCCTTCACTTTGAGTTGTTTTTCTCATCCATTCAGACAGTCTACATCTTTTGAGTAGGGCATTCGGACCATTAGTGAGTGATAGAATTGATATGTGGGATGCTGTTCTATTGACTTTTTCATGTTGGGCATACCTTAGCTTTGTTTTCCCTCTTGTGCTATTTTTTTTTTTTTTAACACAGGTATGAGTTTTAGCTTTGGGATGATTTTAAACTAGTGGGTATCTACTTTGCTGATTCATAAATAATGGAGTTCTGAGTATTTCCCGTAGGGCAGGCCTTGTCATGACAAATTCCTTCAGTGTTTGCTTGTCCGAAAATGGCTTTATTTCTCTGTCAGTTATGAAACTTAGTTTTGCAGGACACAAAATTCTAGGTTAACAGTTGTTCTGTTTAAGAAGACTAAAGATGGGATCCCAATCCCTTCTTACGCCTAAGATCTCTGCTGAGAAATCTGTAGTTAGCCTGATGAACTTCTCTTTGTAGGTTAGTTGTTGCTTTTATCTTGCTGCTTGTAGAATTTTTGCATTCATTTTGACTTTGGCCAGGTTGATTAATATGTGTCTTGGAGATTTCCTATTTGCTGTGAATTTTCTTGGTGTTCAATGATCATGTTGTATCTGGATATCTGAATCTTTGATGAAAATAGGGAAGTTTTCCTCAACAATTTCCTTGAGTGTTCCATGCTTTTTGCTTTTACTTCTTCTCTATCAGACATACCTATAATTTGTATATTGCCTTGCTTCACATTGTCCCATATTTCTCTGAGTTATTGTTCATTCTTCTTTATTATTCTCTCTATATCTTTGAATTAGTTTTAAAGCCTTGTCTTCAAGTTCTGACATTCTTTCTTCTGCTTGGTCTTGTCTGTTGTTGAAGCTTTCCACTGTATTTTAAAGTTATCTAAATGACTGTTTAATTTCTTTGAGCTCTCTTATATTCTATATTAGATTTTTGGCAACTTTTTCATTTCTTTTCAATGATGTCCTGGAATTCTGGTTTCTATATGTTAGTTTTCAACTTTATTTTCAATGCTATTCATTTTATGTGCCACCCATATTCCGAATTTCATTTCTAGCATTAACATTTTTATTTAGTTAGGCTCTGTTGCTGTATATCTGTTGTGATCCTTTGATGGGGTCAAACTTGCTTTTTTTCCATGTTTTCAGAGTTTTTTTGCTGGTTCCTTCTCATCTGAAACAGCTCTCGGCTCAGGCAGATAGAGTCTCAGCTTATTTGAAACTGGGACTTAGAACCTGGCAAGGGCAGACCTGAGTTTATAGGGAGTCATGTCATGGTTGGTGGCTTCAGTGAGGAAGATATAGGAAAATTCCCTAAAAGACCTATACAATTTTTTTTCTCTTCCAAAGTAATTCATTCAGTGCTTTGTCTAAGTGCTTAATAAATCTTTGCTGAATTAATTAAATACTTTGAGTAATTAATAACTTTTATTGTCTAATATTTTTCAGCATTTTGCATAAAGTCTTCTATTTCTGAGTTCTAGCCCCTGACTGTCATGTGCAGTAACCCAACTCACGCTAAGTAATTCCCTCTTCTAATAGAAGTAACCCTATATGATTTATTTTTGGATATAGTATATCTTTTCCCTGTCATCACTTTGTTTAAGTATTTACACTTATCATCTACACCCATGCCTCATAAACAACTTCTAAAAATGCCTCCATATTTTTTTCTTCATAAAACTTCCAAACTAAATCCTTTAGATAATACCATCCAGGCAATTACATGATTTGGGAAGAGGTGGGAGAGTTAAATTAAGACTATGTGAGGCCCAGCTGTGCAATTAAGATAGCCTTATATTTTCTAGAAATCTTCACATCAACATCAGAGTAATTTATTCCTTTGTAAATTGTTCATCTTGTTACATATTCCTGGTATTTATATTTATTAGTTAATTATCCATAATGCTGATGTTGAACATTTCAGTATGCAAAGTTCTGACTCCTGAAAAGAAATACTAGAATAGAAAGACCTTAGAATCAACAAGATTTTTTTTTTTATCCCCTGGCATTGAAGGAAGTTTATATATATCCAAATTTATCACTGATATTTTAATTCTATACTTTACTATTTCTCAACTGTGTTCTGTTGACTTTACTAAGAAAAATACATAATTCACTGAGCCTATCAAAAACAATATCTTTAAGGAAACAAGGTTTTTTTCTATTTTAAAAAAGGTCCTTAATACATAATTGTAGCAGCTCGTATAGCCTATGGCTAGGAGGAGTGACAGTTATAAGAAATACCTGTAATGGAACACCTTGGTGAAAAAGGCATGGAGAGAGATTTGGTTCTAACAAGCATGAGTGAGCTCGCGAGATGAGAGCATTGGTGACTTGGCAGTCTCTACACCTGTGGTGCTGAGAAGCACGAGCTCAGCCTTATATTAGGCTGGAGGAGAAGGCAGTCAGGAGGCATGCGCATTCTATCACGGGTCCACTTACTCTGACTCTGTCTCCTCTCCTGCCTGCAGAACACCAGCGTGGTGTCTCTGCTGAAGATTACCAAGCTCTGCTAAAGACTAAGAGCTATCTGTTCTAAGAAGATCTTTACTCTCTCTAAGATACTCTGTCTCCCTCTCTCTCTCTCTTCAGATAAAGTAGGTAGTCCTCAAGCACCTACGAGAAACTGTTCCTGAGCAAGGTAGCTTAGTGGTCTGCGTCCAGAACCTACCTAAGCTGGGCCCGAGACCTGGCCAGTCCTGGGCCCTGACAACAAACCATATGTGGGGCTTCGAAAGAGAAACAGATGATTAGGAAGTAGCAGTTGATTTCTGTTTCTCATCCTTTTTACCCAAACCCTACTAATAGTCTCAGTTACTAGGGTAACAGCAGCACCCTGCATGTTCTATTCCATGCAGATTTGTGGGTTACTTTCAGTTGCTGCATTCATTTAAAAACAAGCAACACCAGCAACAGAACAGAGTGAAACTTCTTCAAAACATGAGAAGAATGAATCTGTGTGCAGCAGACATGCATGGGTCTGGCATGTGTGCAGGAACTTAGGTGTGAGGGCAGGGAACTCCATGCATCCATCAACTCTCTGTTGGCCAGTGGGCTTGGCATAAGAAGTCAGGTGAAGTGGAGTGAGCCCCAGGAGACATCTGACAATGTCTGGAGACAGTTTTGGCTGTCATTACAACAGGGGTTACCAGGTAGTGTTACTAGCATCTAGTGGGGAGAAGTCAGGGATACTGTTAAACATTCTACAACACACAGAACAGCCCCACAGCAAAGAATAATCGAGCCAAAATATCAACAGTAGTGAGGCTGAGAAATGCTGGCCAGGATCACCCAGAAACCAAGACCGGCAACCCCAAGTCAGAAAGTACTTAATATAAAGGAGAATTCTTCTGTGTTACCTAGTGTGAACACAAAACATTGTCGCCAATGGGCACTGCTTTCACTGTTAATCCTTACCTCTGTTCTGCAAGGTTTTGCATTTAAAGTCATATTCATCTTGTAAATCTTCTAGGCTCTTGATTTCATGTTCAATACACTACAAATAGAGACAAAAACACATTTTCCACTGATTATCACCTTGCAAAGACTCTAGAAATCTGAGTATTGCTTCTCTAGAACACAGAGAAACATGGGAACAATTCCAGCCTGCTCAAAAATGAATTAGACTTGCAAAACTTTGATCATATACATGAAATAATTTCTATTTCACTGAAAATATGCAATAAACATAGTTTATTAATAAGTATGCAAAAAGCTTTTATTACTTTTTTAGAGGCAGAGTCTAACTTTGTCACCCTCGGTAGAGTGCAACTGTGTCACAGCTCACAGCAACCTCTAGCTCCACAGGTGCCTGCCACAACACCCAGCTATTTTTTGTTGCTTTTTGGCTGGGGCCGGGTTTGAACTCGCCACACTCCTTGGCCAGAAGGTCTTTTCTGCAAATGTAGGCCTGCTGTAAAGCAGAAGTCTTCACTCTCTCCTTAAAAACAACATAACAGTGGAGAGAGTGAACGAACATAGACCAACAGGGGCACCAAAACAGCCCTCTGCCTCCACAAACTGTCCTGGAAGTTTGGTCTTAAAATTGTCTTATGTCAATTAGAACTTCTTTCAATGAAATGTTTTTTGCTGTTCCGAATGGCAGAATAAAGCAAGTGCTTGAGGAAAAAGGGCCATGTCTCTGTGTAACCCTGGAACACCCTGCTTGAGAGGTGTGGACACAAAGGCTTATCAAGAGCAATGACTTCTAGCTTACTGGGTAATGGGGCAAAGTCAACATTCACTGCATGGTCCTGCAAGGAGGACAAAGATGTGCTCCACGTTTGGCAGTTTAACAGGGCCATGACAACGTCTCACTGGTCACTGGTTTTCACTTACTCGTTTACTTATGTTTGGGACATCAGCAAAATTTTTCTTAACTACTTAAAAGACTCAGTCACGAGGTTTACACCCAAAGTGACTGAACCCTTTCTTCTCCTACCAAATATTTCAGAATAAATGTGTGTACTCAGCACTCACCATAACTTTGTCCTTCACATTTCTGACTTTGCTGTCCAGCTCCTTCTGTTTGTCTAACATCACAGCGTTCTGAATGTTCCCCGACTGGGCCTGTGATGGAAAGGGCATGATTAACAACTACCTTTTCTCTGGTGTATTGACTCGCTGGTTATGCTTCAAAGTCAAGCCCTACTCTGCGTCCCACCTACTCTCAGACCCTTAAAACTTACTGTAGGCTTCCCACTTGTGTGTCAATAAGAAATAGTTCAGTTCCCAAGGCCCTGGAAAATGCTGGCAAACTGTTAACAAGGCTACTGAAAGACTAGGCTCTGTTCATGCCTAAAATAAATAGTATTTTTTAGCAGTTCCCATTAATTCATATAGTTGCATGGTACTGGAAAATTTATTTCAGGGTTTCTCAAATTCTATATATAAGATTATTTTGACTAATCCTGTCCTACTTAATCTTAAAGCCTTCCAGTTCAAAGTGTAGTCCCCAGACCAGCAGCATCTTACTACCTTGGAGCTTGTTAGAAATGCATAATCTCAGGTGCTGATCTGATTACTGAATCAGAAACCCCATTTTAACAGGATCCCAGGTGATTCAGGGAAAAGCGTTCCATTAAGGGCATCAAAGAAAACCTCCTACTAAAAAGTCAATAATGACTAAAAACCCAGACTCACCTGGGAGTATTCAGTCCTTTTTTTTTTTTTTTTTTTTGAGACAGAGTCTCAGTTTATAGCTCTTGTTAGACTGCTGTGGCGTCATAGCTCACAATAACCTCAAACTCCTGGGTTCAAGTGATCCTCTTGCCTCAGCCTTCCCAGTAGCTAGGACTACAGGCGCCCACCACCACACCTGGCTATTTTTAGAGACAGGGTCTCGCTTTTGCTCAGGCTGGTCTGGAAGCTTGAGCTCAGGCAATTCACTCATCTCAACCTCCCAGAGTGCTGGGATTCTAGGTGTGAACCACTGCACCCAGCCCTAGTCCTATTTTTGTTAACCAGAAGACTCAGACATGATAGTGTCTATTTGTTCATTACACAAGGTGTAGTCTGACTTATTGATTAGCATACACTTAACTAGGCTAAATAAATAAATGTCAGGCAATGTTTTAGGCCCAGGTGTTAAGCATGGTAAACAAGATGATCCCTGTTCTCACAGATATCAGATTCTAGAAAATTGTTCTCATGTATAAAATGGGAGTAAGAATTCTTGTAATGATAATTTTGAAAATATTTATTGAAATGAAATCAAGTTTATAAAGTGCTTAGCACAGGGCCTGAAACACACAGCATATGGTAACTCTATTATTACTTAAGATTATAAAAGTGCAAAAGCAGGGGGAAGCCTAGAGTCCACTTCACGTCTGAAAGAAATGATCACTACCTCTGTGGACCCCTCTGGACCTAAATTTTATCCATACATGTAATTAAATTTTTTACTGCAAAAGAAAGAGAAAAAAGAGAGAAATAAAGGGTACTTTAGTGTCCTATAAGGCAGCATATATTTAAAGTCTACCAGAGTATATGTAATAGTCTCATAAATGTATTTTCCAAAAGCTCTTCTATTAAGACAATAGGGAACAATACTATCCTGTCTCAGTGTGTCTGCAGTATCTGTGCTCTCTTGATGCATTGAACTTTGCGTGTTTTTAACTTGTCGAATCTGTTGAATCCTCATATACCCATCACGTGCTTTTAACAATTAACACTCTGCAGACACTCCTGTTTCGTCCATATTCTCCTTACTTCTCTAGTCCCACAATCGGATTATTTTGAAGCAAACACCAGACATCGTGTCATTCCATGCACACATACTTCAGCATAAATAGAAGACACTCAATCACACATCTCTACGTTTCAGGCAACAGACCACATATAACAGTGGCCTCACAAGATTATAATAGAGTGGTCCAGGAGGAGTGCCCAACCTGTGCACATTATTGGAGAACTGTTTTGCTTATCTGTGGCATCAGATAAAAAAATTATGCACAGATTTTTTTTTTTGCTCATCAGCTTTTGTTAGTGTTTGTGTATTTACTGTGCAGCTTAAGACAACTCTTCTTCCAGTATATGGCAGAGAACAAAAAAGGTTGGACACTCCTTTTATACTATATTTTTCAGTGTTTAGATATGTAAATACTTACTGTTACACTACTATTGCCTACAGTATTCAGTACAGTAACATGCTGTATAGGTTTATAGCCTGAAGCATACAGGCTATACCATACATCCTACGTATGCAGAAGGCTATACCCCCTGGGTTTGCATAAATGTACTCTATGAAGTTTGCACAATGACACAATTGCCTACTGATGTTTTTCTCAGGATTATACCTGTTGTTAAGAGGTGCATGACTTTTTTTTAGAGATAAAGTTTCTTTCTGTCTTCCACACTGAAGTGCAATGGCACAATCACAGCTCACTGCAGCCTCAAACTCCCGGCCTCAAATAATCCTCCCACACGATCCCCCCAAACAGCTAGGAGTACAGAAGCACACAACCCCACCTGGCTAATTTTTAAAAAAAATTTTTAGAGACAGGGTCTCACTATGTTGGGTAGGCTGGTTTCAAAGTTCTGGCCTTAAATGATCCTCTTGCCTTAGCAAGCAGATGAGATTACAGGCAAGAGCCAGCACACCTGGCTGTATGATTATTAATGAAACACAGCTACTCCCGCAAAGGGGGATACGGGAAAGATGCTTCTAAATTGCCTAGCCAATTGTAGGCTGCTAACTTTGGAGAGTTAACCTACTGGGCCTCTTCCTCTTCCCTGACATCTCTAGCCACCTAAGGACCTACTCACACACCCCAAGAAGGCCTTACAAGGGTGTCTCTGATAACTCAAAATGAATCCCCTCTGAGATTACCTACATTTTTAATGTGGAGGGAGCTCACACGGTGGTAAGCCTGTAACTAGCTCCATAAGCAAGAAAATGTCTTTTTAAATAGTATTTTTAGTTCCTTTGTTTTCCAAATGAGTTTTCAGTGTTCACGTTAGTGGTTATAGCTGGCTGCTCAAAGTATCCTTAAATTAGGGGTACTGTAACCAGAGTTTTATCTCAACACTGGTAGCTTAGCCACTGCAGTTTCAAAGCAGGCAGAAAATAGAAAACTCTCAATAAGATCTGCTGACTAAAACTTTGTAACTTTGTTTTTGTTTTTTATTTTGAGTCTCACTATGTGGCCCTTGGTAGAGTGCTCTGGCATCACAGCTCACAGCAACCTCAGACTCTTGGACTTAAGTGATTCTCCTGCCTCAGCCTCCCAAGTAGCTGGGACTACAGGTGCCTGCCACAATACTGGGCTATTTTTTGGTTGTAGCTGTTGTTGTTTGGCAAGCCTGCGCCGGGTTCAAATCCGCCAGCCCTGGTATATGCCACTGAGCTACAGGAGCCGAGCCATGTAACTTTGTTATACTAATGCATTTCTTTGAGCTTCTTTCCCAGAAACAGCAGAACCTCCTTACAGCCACAAGATAACTACAGAGTCTTTCCTACTGCCTGATTGTCTAAAGAAGACAAGTGACACCCCACCTTAGACTGTACCCAAGGACCCACAGAGGCTGTGCACAGGCTGAAAGAATCACCAATACTAACTCCTACCTCTTTCAATACTAAAAGCCCCATGGTGAAGTGACTTGTCCACCACTTCTTGATCATGGGATGTATGTACCAGCATGACTTCTCACTGCACTGCGTGCCCTGCACTCTACCCCAAACACAGGACGCTCACCACCCTCCCACGCTATTCACAGTCAGTACACGGGACACTCACCACCCTCCCACGCTATTCACAGTCAGTACACGGGACGCTCACCACCCTCCCACGCTATTCACAGTCAGTACACGGGACGCTCACCACCCTCCCACGCTATTCACAGTCAGTACACGGGACGCTCACCACCCTCACAAGCTATTCACAGTCAGTACATGGGACACTCAACCACCCTCCCACGCTATTCAGTCAGTACAGGGACGCTCACCACCCTCCCATGCTATTCACAGTCAGTACACGGGACACTCACGACCCTCCCACGCTATTCACAGTCAGTACACGGGACGCTCACCACCCTCCCACGCTATTCACAGTCAGTACACGGGACGCTCACCACCCTCCCACGCTATTCATAGTC
>CAUYQS010043791.1:0-15385 GCA_963574585.1 Otolemur crassicaudatus | reverse complement strand
CCCTGGGTAGAGTGCCATGGCATCATGCTCACAGCAACCTCCAACTCCTGGGCTCAAGCGAGTCTCCTGCCTCAGCCTCCCAAGTAGCTGGGACTACAGGCGCCCGCCACAACGCCTGGCCATTTTTTTTTTTTTTTTTTTTTTTTGGTTGCAGCTGTCATTGTTGTTTGGCGGGCCGGGGTGGGGATTCAAACCGGCCACCTTAGGTGTATGTGGCTGGCGCCTTAGCCACTTGAGCCACAGGCGCCGAGCCGATACTAGGCTTTTTGTTTGAAACACTGATGATTCTTTCTGTGTTCTGTTTTCCAGAAGTCAAGAAAACCATTTTCTGTCTTTTAAGGTATTTGTAGCTTTCAGCAATGTATGTACTTATAGGCAGAATTTGAAACATTTATTTTTTTCTCTTTCCTTGATTTCTCTGGAATTTGAAAGCCATTTGTAAGTATTCTTAATTTCTGACAATACAGTTATACTTATTCAATAAGTATCTGTTTGGTTCTATAGGACATGATAAAGGTGCTGGCATTTTACCAAAGCTTTGATTATATAGCATTTTCAGAGGTGTCCAGGCTGCATTAAGTAATTAAGGTTAACTTTATAAGGCCAATAAGAAAGCCCTGGCCAGATACCCATCAATAACGTCTCTATTCTGTGGTAAGTAATGAAGATCACTTTCTGACAGCTCCAGAAATCTCAATTTGTTTGGGAACCTGAAGAGAAGAAGAATTTACCCAATGCATACAGGTGTCTGATGGTACAAATGAAACCTGGGCTCATGGAAGGCTTTCAAGTTTAATCTAAGATTCCATTTGTTTTCCTTACTTATACATGTGTATATTAGGTTTCCATTTTTGCCTTCACAGAATTAAAAAGGCTAAATTTAATGACAATAACAATCTTTAACATAAGGACTGAGAACAAAAACCTCATAAAGAACAAATGAAGATAAATACATTCAGAAAAGAAATCAGACAATTGCTGCAACGAAATATTAAGCAATAATAATAGTAATAATGCAAAGAAAGTAACAATCACATTGTCAGATAGAAGTATGTCTATTATAGAATACTTTGATCAGTTAACTTCTTTTTCTTATGTTGTTTTCTCCAAAGTCTCAAAAAAATAGACAATTAATATTTATAAATAAAAGTAAAAGATGGCTTGGTGCCTATGGCTCAAGTGGCTAAGGCACCAGCCACATACACCTAAGGTGGCGTGTTCAAATCTAGCCTGGGCCTGCCAAAAACAACAATGATGGCTGCAACAAAAAAATAGCTGGGCATTGTGGCGGGCACCTATGGTCCCAGCTACTTGGGAGGCTGAGGCAGGAGACTCACTTGAGCTCAGGAGTTGGAGGTTCCTGTGAGCTGTGATGCCACAGCACTCTACCCAGCGGGATAGCTTGAGGCTCTGTCTCCAAAAAAATAAAAAATAAAAAATAAAAGTAAAAGATAATTTCAAAAAAACAGATCATGCCAAATCTTATAGACTATAGAAAAAGAAATACTTCAAAATCATTCTACTTAATCTGGATACACCTGATATTAAAATTGGAGAAAATATATTATTATAAAGGGGAAATTACAAATATATTTCACTCATAAATGAGGATGCAATATGATAAACAACATATTAACATGTTAAATTAAAATTAATGTTTAAGTAATGTACTTTGGTCCAAATTAAATACAATTTATATGAGAATTAGTACTAATTTCTTTTTTTTTCCTTGCCCACACCCCCTCCCTCCTTCTCTGTCTGGTCTCCTCTTCCCCCATGCCCCATTGTGTCATTAATTGTCTTTATATCAAAGTTGAATACATAGGATTCTTACTTCTCCATTCCTGTGATGCTTCACTAAGAATAATGTGTTCCACCTCCATCCAGGTTAGTACAAATGCTGTAAAATTCTCCATTATTTTTGATGGCTGAATAATATTCCATGGTATACATATACCATAGCTTACCAAGCCATTGCTGGGTTGAAGGACATTTAGGCTGTTTCCACATTTTAGTGATTATAAATTGGTCCGCAATAAATAGCCAAGTACAAGTGTCTTTATAATAAAAGTTGTTTTTCCTTCTGAATAGATACCTAGTAATGGGATTGCAGGATCAAATGGGAGGTCTAGGTTGAGTTCTTTAAGGTTTCTCCATACTTCCTTCCAAAAAGGTTGTATTTGTTTGCAGTCCCACCAGCAGTGCAAAAGCGTTCCTTTCTCTCCACATCCGCACCAGCATCTGCAGTTTTGAGATTTTGTGATATAGGCCATTTTCACTGGGGTTAGATGATATCTCAGGGTGGTTTTAATTTGCATTTCTCTGATAATTAGGGATGATGAGCATTTTTTCATATGCTTAGTAGCCATTCATCTATTGGCTTTAGAGAAGATTCTTTCCATGTCTCTTCCCCATTGATGTATAGGGTTGTTGGTTTTTTTCTTGTAGATTAATTGAAGTTCTGCATAGATCCTGGTTATTAGACTTTTGTCTGATTCAAAATGTGCAAATATCCTTTCCTGTTGAGTAGGTTGTCTATTTGCTCTGGTTATTGTCTCCTTTGCTGTACAGAAACTTTCCAGATTTTTGTTTTTTGTGTTGTTGCTATTGCCATGGCAGTCTTCCTCATAAAGTCTTTCCCCAGGCCAATATCTTCCAGTGTTTTTCCTATTCTTTCTTTGAGAATTTTTATTGTTTCATGCCTTAAATTTAAGTCCTTTATCCACCTTGAATCAATTTTTGTGAGTGGAGAAAGGTGCGGGTCCAATTTCAGTCTTTTGCATGTGGATATCCAGTTCTCCCAGCACCATTTATTAAATAGGGAGTCTTTCCCCCATTGGATGTTCTTGTTTGGTTTATCGAAGATTAGGTGGCTATAAGTTGTTGGTTTCATTTCCAGGTTTTCTATCTGTGGGATGAATGACTACATAAAACTAGCTAAATAAAATGTGCTCTTTTAATTCCAGAAATTGGGTGAAAAGACTTGTAAGTATTGTGTGTTTTGTAGAGGCTTTGCTGCATGGGAGAGCATGGCAGGGCCTGCAGGTAAGGTGATAAAACCTCCTGCATGGAACTCTGACTATGCAGTCAGCCAGCCTGCCAGATAAGGGTTGATATGGCCCATCTGTGCAGGAGACATGGCTCAAAGGTTGATGTGAGTGAAGAACTCCATTGTAAAAGTGGGTAGCCTCCAAACCACAAGAAAACAGTCATTGAGCCTGTTGCTCAGAAACTTAATTGAGTACATGGGAGAAAATGTTTTACTTCCCTGTTTGTCCTGACCTTTAACTTTGACAAAGGAAGTCAGATAATGCAGGGTTGCTTTAGGTCTTTAGAAGGAATAGCTTGAGGCTAGTCTTAAGATAGTTATCTTACTTTCCCAGACTTTCTGTCTTTTCTATAGTCTAAGATAAGAATAGAGAATGTTAAGATTATTGATTAATGTGGTGTACGTGACTAGCTCCTTATAAAAGGTAGTTGTGAATAAAGATGATTTGCTACATGCCACCCAAAAGCGTGTAGTTGTTTCTTGCTTTCATACAATTCCAGGAGTGAGCTTGCACCTGCAGCCAAGCTGTCCGTCTTTCCTCGCGAGAAAGAACATCACCCAACAAAAAAGTAAAAAAAAAAAAAAAGGAAAGAAATAGAACGGCTGGGAGAGTACTCACCCAGAATGTAGCATCCTGGGAAAGACCAGTTGTTTTTCTCTCTAAGCAACTTGATGAGGTTTTGAAAAGATGACCCCCAGGCCTAATAATACTTGCAGCCATTGCCATGCTGGTACAAGAGGCTGATAAGTTGACTTTGAGACAAAACTTAAAGAGTCTAAGTACCATACACAGTGATCAATTTTATGAACACCCATTGACCAAGTCATGCCTCACTAAATATCAAAACTTACTGTGTAAAATCCAAAGTTAGTTATAGAGGTTGTATGCATGAGGCCATGCACTTAGAACAGAGACTAATTAAGAGGCTTCTGGGGAGATACTTTTACATTCCCCTGTTGGCCACCCTTGCCAAGAAAGTCAGTCAGCATTGTGTGGCATGCAACCAACACAATGCTGGACAGGGACCATCCCTGCTGCCTGAAACTCAGTCCTACAGGGAAGCCCCTTTTAAAAATGTATAAATGGACTATACTGAGTTGGCCAGATATAGAGAAAACTGGTATTTGCTAGTTCTGGTCTGCATGTACTTAGAATAGGTAAAAGCCTTTCTCACCAGGATAAATAAGAGTCATGAAGTAATAAAAATATTGCCCAGAGAAATCATTCATAGTTTAAGTTGCCACTCTGGTTTAAATTTGACAATGGACTAGCCTTCATAATAAAATAGTACAAATGATAGTTACAGCTTTAAATGTCACCTAAAAACTATATATAACATATAAACCTCAAAGTTTGGGCAGAATAAAGTGCATAAACAGGGCCATAAAAGCAGGAATTGGTAAACTCTGCCAGGACACAAAGCTGAATTAATTACAGGTCTTACCACTGGTCTTATTCAAACAGGCCTCCATCAATCCTTTGCAATTTAGCAGAGACTGCTAGAAGAACGGGGAGAGACTGAATTAAACAAGCTGTTAGAAACTCTAAAGAGAATAGCAAGAAGATCTCCAGTCCACTTGGGTAATACCATGTCCTGTTTAGTCTTTTGTGTCTGCACATCCTTTCTCTCCGGGATATCAAGGGAATCAAGTCTAGGTCAAGAATCAGACTCTACACCCCCATCCTGACCACACTCATGACAGCTAAGGTGGAAGGAATCCTTGCTTGGATTTGTCACAGCTGAAGAAAGCTTCACTGCCCTGTGGGAAGCAAAGGTAACTTTTTTTTTTTTTTTTGAGACAGAGTCTCACTATGTGGCCCAGGAAGAGTGCCGTGTCGTCACAGCTCACAGCACCTCAAACTCTTGGGCTTAGGTGATTCTCTTACCTCAGCCTCCCAATTACTTGGGACTATAGGTGCTTGCCACAATGCCCAGCTATTTTATTGTTGTAGTTGTCATTGTTGTTTGGCAGGCCAGGGCTGGGTTCAAACCTGCCAGCCTCCGTGTATGTGGCTGGTGCGCTAGCTACTGAGTTACAGGTGCTGAGCCCAACGGTATCTTTTACATGCCCTGCTCCAGCCATATTCTGGGAGTTGGTTGGTTGACACATGGCTGAAGCCTCAGGGAACTCCTCGCAGGACTTGTCTTAATTGGACTTTGAACTTTGGGAAAAGGGGAGGAGAAATATAATTTGTACATCCACACCACTGAAATAGGACAAAGGGTGACTCCTTTATAGCTCTTATAAATGTGAAGACACTCAGAAGGAAGTTTGCACTCAACAGGTTAACTCAGGAAAAAATAAAAACCATATGTATATTAAGGCCCTCCACCCCCATGGTACAATTAAGGCCTGAATAGAGAACCCTAGAAAAGTCACAGTCCCTAAAATCTAAATACTGGTCCAGGCCAGGAGAATAGGAAAACCCAGCCAGGTGACTCTGAAATTTGATACCTGCAGTGCCATGCAAAGTTTGTGCAGCAGAAAAGAGGGGGAAAATTCCCAGTCCTGGTTCCAAAGCTTATTTAATTAACCCCCCCCCCAGAGTGACTAGTCACTAGCCTTACTGGACCAGTTACTTTCCCCCTATTAGAACTTCTCATAGGGGTGGCACCTATGGCTCAATGGGTAGGGTGCTGGCCCCATATACCAAGGGTGGAGGGTTCAAACCTGGCCCCAGCCAAACTGCAACAAAAAATAGCCAGGTGTTGTGGCGGGTGCCTGCGGTCCCAGCTGCTCGGGAGGCTGAGGCAAGAGAATCACCTAAGCCCAGGAGTTAAAGGTTGCTGTAACCTGTGACGACACGGCACTCTACCCAGGGCGACATAGTGAGACTCTGTCTCTAAAAAAAAAAAAGAACTTCTCATAGGACCATATATTCTCAAGTACATAGTAAATTTCATCGAACGACAGATAAGCCGCAGTAAAACTCATAATAAGAACTCAATACAGCCAAATTCCTGCACAAGATCAGTCAGTGATTTGACTGGACGTGAGACCAGTGGGAAAAATGAAAGGCTGAACGGGCCCCAGTTTGCACTTTCTTCCCTTCTCCTCTTCAGCAACTCCTTCAGCACATAGGCCTTGAAGTAATGGGCTGTTAAACAAATAAATCCTGCGGAGACAGGGGATTAGCCCAGAGTTACAGCAGACCCTTGCAAAACCATATTCCTATCTTTGATTCCCCTGGTAATAATCAACCCCCCAACCCTGTAAATCTAATCTTGCAAAGGTCCCACCTACCTCCCTCCCCCCTCAACTGAAAAAGGTATAAAAACTTCTTTTTTTTTTTTTAGACAGAGTCTCACTATGACGCTCTTGGTAGAGTGCTGTGGCGTCACAGCTCACAACCTCAAACTCTTGGGCTTAAGCGATTCTCTTGCCTCAGCCTCCCAAGTAGCTGGGACTACAGGCACCTGCCACAATGCCCAGCTATTTTTTTGGTTGCAGCTGTCATTGTTGTTTAGCAGGCCCGGGCCAGACTTGAACGCTCCAGCCTCAGTTGGTATATGTGGCTGGCATCCTACTCACTGAGCTACAGGTGCGAAGCCAAAATTTCATTCTTTTGTAATGCGGGGCCTGGGAATTTTACGTCTGTGAACCTTTCTCAGGTCTGCTGGCCAATAAAGGACCCCGTACTCAATTCGAACAGTGTGCTGGCATTTTCTCTATAATTCCACTCAGGTTGGGTACAACATCCTGAGGAAACTCTGAGATCATTGGTCTTGATATTTGGTCTCCTTTCACCCTTTGTGCAAGTGAGAGAGGATACCTGAGAAGGATGAGGTCTGGGAGAACAGGTCTTCTCAAGGAGACCACAAGGATACACCTGCAGGGTCCTCTCCATGGTGACTCAGCTCTTGGGAATTTGTAAACTTAACTTCCTGGGACCTGGAAATTTCTGCTCCTGTGAAATCCTGTAGTTCTGTGGGGTTCAAATTAGCCACTGAGACAGGTACCTGTGAGTTGGAACTTTTTGGCTGGAGATAAAAAGGGAAAGACCAAGCCAGTCGGGGAGCACAGCCATTTGGAATTCTTATAAGCCATAAGCTCCTGGCAGGTGAATAAAGCCCTTCCTCTTATAAACATGGTGTTTGGGTGCTCTTTCTCTCCGTTGGGCCTCATCTTCCTGCAACACAAGGAACTAGATAGAAGAACCTATTCAACCTGGAAATGTATGTCCTTTAATTTTGAAAAAAATTTCTTAAATAATCCTATTGATCATTTTCTCCACTCCATTCTCCTTCTTTGGAGTTCTTATTCAAATTTTGAACTGCTTTTCGTATCCTTCCTCTCTCTCTTTTTTTTTCTTTTTCTTTGGAGACAGAGCCTCAAGCTGTCCCCCTGGGTAGAGTGCCGTGGCATTACAGCTCACAGCAACCTCCAACTCCTGGGCTCAAGCGAGTCTCCTGCCTCCGCCTCCCAAGTAGCTGGGACCACAGGCGCCCGCCACAACGGCCGGCTATTTTTTGGTTGCAGCCATCATTGTTGTTTGGCAGGTCTGGGCTGGGGATTCGAACCCACCACCTTAGGTGTACGTGGCTGGCGCCTTAGCCGGTTGAGCTATAGGTGCCGAGCCGGGAATTATTTTTTTATGAGAAAGATATCATAAAAAAAAAGAAAGATATCATTTCAAATCAGTAGAGAAATAATGGCTATATAAAAAAATGGTATGGAATAATTTCTACCTAGGAGAAAATAGGATAAACTACCACCAAATAATTTTTAGAAGATTAAAGTACAAATGGATTAAGGAGGTACATATATAAAAAGAACCCTATAATATTATTCAAAGTGCCCGGTAAACATGTCCAGAGATGCTCAAAATCAGTAGGAATCTGGGGTGCAAATTGAAAATGACCATAAGGTACCCTTTTGAAAGTCTCATTTGATGAAAATAAAAAAGCTACACTCTGGGAGACTGAGGCAGGTGGATTGCCTGAGCTCAGGAGTTCAAGACCAGCTTGAGCAAGAGCGAGATCCCCATCTCTAAAAATAACTGGGCATTGTGGTGGGCGCCTATAGTCCCAGCTACTTGGGAGGCTGAGGCAAGAGAATCACTTGAGCCCAAGAGAATGAGGTTGCTGTGAGCTGTGATGCCATGGCACACTACCAAGGATGACACAGCGAGACTTTGTCTCAAAGAAAAAAATTAAAAAGCTTGGTAATTGTTTGGATTGGCAAGGATAAAGAGAAATGAACATTACTATAGGGAATATAAATTACTAAAGCTTTGGAAGGGAGTTAGTTGGCAATAGTATCTGTCAAAATATTTTTTAAAGAGTAAATGTTCTTTGATAAAACAATTCCACTTTTTGGTTATATCCAAAGGAAATGCACAAAAAGTTTTGCACAAGAATGTTCATCATGGAGTTAAGTATAAGCCTGGATAAACCTAAAAGTACATTAGGAGAAAAGTGGTTAAATATTGTGACATTGTGTGTCCAAACTGGAAAGCTCTAAAGTCTGGAAACAGTTTCATTTTGTCATATATTTAATGTAACATTAATAAACAACGGACATATTCTCTCATGCATCCAAATTTGAGAATGCGTAGAGAGTTAAAAAGAATGAGGTGGGACTGGGGGTGGTGGCTCATGCCTGTCATTCCAGTGCTTTGGGAGGCTCGAGCAGGAGAATCGCTTAAGGCTGGGAGTTGGAGGTTACAGTGAGCTATAATCAATCACTGCTCTCTGGCCTGGGAAATAGAGTGAAACTCTGTGTCTAAAAATAAAAATAAAGGAGATGGTGTAGACTTGTATGTAGTGATGTGGAGAGAGACACCAAGCCATGGAGAGAGTAAAAAAATTAAATTGAATTGCACAATCCTACCTGTAGAAAGAAATGTATGTGTACCTAAATGTGTGTATAGTCAAGGAAAGGCGACTGGTAGGGTGTACATGAAATTTTATTTATAATGGTTAACTCAAGATAGGACAATGGGAATTGGAGGGGAGGGTAAAGCAGGGCATTCTTCATTCTTATTTTCTCTTTTCTTTCCTTTGGACTAATTACAAAAGCTTGTTTTCAAGTATTAGTCATGTACTTAAACAACTGTCCCAGGGTGTTGCTCTCTGGCAACAATACTGGAGTCAGCTTGTGACACAGCTACAAAAATGAACTGGACATCAAGGTGAAATAGTTAGAAATGGATTTGGAGGCGCTGCAGAGTTCCCCAAGGGCTCCCTGGGGGAGACAGAGATTAAAAGAGAGGCCAGGAGAGTGAGACTCCTGACTCCCTCTCCACTGCAGCCGGAATGTCCCATTAAAAAAAAATCTGTTTGTTAACATGCTGCAGAAGATCTCACTTAGAAATGAGCTGTGGAGGGATGGCCACGGTTACAAACACTGCTTTGAAGTTCACTAACCCAGAATAAGGACAGCGATGGGCCCCACTTCACTCTGCTCTGAAGACTCCTGAGGGGGCCTGGCTTTATTTCTTGGCCTTTCATCTCAAGAAGGAAATCAATGCATTTGGTGCACTTGGAAAAGAGTGCCCCACTGGTGATGGGACTGAAAAGTCGAGAGAATGGCTGAAGAGGCCAGGCTTGGGGGCCAGGAAAGCTGGCCTCAGGTCTGTGAAGGGCTGTCAGATGACAGCCCTTCATTGGTTCTGGGTGGCACTAGGGTCAGGACTAAAGCCATGGGTAAATGGAGATTTCAGAGTTGCCCAAACATGAAATGGGCTGCCCTGGGAGCTAGTGGGTTTCCCGTCACTGGAGGTAAGTGGAAAGTACTTGGCCATGATGTTTGTGGCAGAGATTCTGACAATAAAGGAGGGTTTGACTAAAGAACCTCCAAGGTTAATTCTTTCCACAACTACTGACTAGCTGCTGTGAGTCAGGCGATGCGTCGGGGGACAGGGAATGTAGAGGTGATTGAGAGAGATGAGCTCCCTGCCCAATACAAAAGCAACAAGGCAACAAACAAGAAAACTTATATTTTAGATGTTGCTCCAAGGGTAATAGGACATAGTGATGTAAAAGAGAGTAACTAACTAAAGTGGGGACATTTTAGGTAGGAGAATGGGGAAGGAGCCCCCAAAGGAGTGTCTGAGCAGAGACATGAGGGTGAGAAACAGCCATTTGTGTAAAGATCTTTCTAGGCAGAGGGAGCAGGATATTGTAAGAACATCAGGAAATTGCTGCAGGATCAGAAGCAGGAGAATTCTGTGATCTGATCTGGAATTTCAAATGATCCCTCTAGCAATGGTTGGAAATGGTGGGGCTGTGAGGAGGGAGGGGTGGAGACCAGTTAGGAGGCTGGTCCTTGTCAAGCAGAGGAGAGAGGGTGCCAGTTTTAACTAGGAGTTGACAGCAGAAATTTCAGGAAAAAGTGGACGGATTTAATCTTTATTTCTATAATTAGAAATACCTGCTTTATCTAATCAATTGATCCCAGAATAAGTTAGCTTTGATTAATGACTAAGGAGTAAATGACCGCTTTCGAGCCAGTGTGTTAATATTTATGGTTGAACATAAGGGGCTTTTAATCTCCTTGTATGGTAGTTGTTTTCTTATATCTCGAGGTCTTGTTTGCCATTTGTTACTGTGGGAAAACCTAGCCTAATATGACAAGACAGAATTCTATCCTTAATGCCATAGTCAGGGTGGGCAGGACCTTAATTAATAACTGAAGGAATGGATGCCCAAGGTCTTCTTGTGACATAGGTTCTGATAGAACTGCACAAATCCTACTGAGATTCTTATTAACCAAACCGTGGCACAGAAGACCAGATGCAGTTGTGTCCTCACATGGCCACGTGATCCCCATGTGTCTGTAGTTTTCTGTTCCCTCACACTCAGCACATGGGCTGAGCCCAAGAACAGGGCTCCGGAAGTCAGCAGTCTGGGGTCAGGCTGCTGTGCCGTTTATTGACTGAGAAAGATCAGGCGAATCAACCTCTCTGAGCCTCAGTGTCCTTATCTGTAAAATGGAATTGTTGTACATAAAATAAATTCCCATAGTTTGCTAACCACAATTACCTAGCTTTCAGAAGAGGGCTCAGTATATGATCGATACCAATATCAATACCTCACATTTTTTTCAGAGCAGATTTATTTTCATGCCGTCTGTGTTTCAGTCTATTTTTTGTTTTCTCCACACCCCTGAAGTTGAATCCTCTAGTCTCCTATATGTTCCTTTCCTTTCCCCATCCCCCATTGCCAAACCACTGGAGGCTATTCTCTTTTCTTACTTGACTTTTCCCCTCTTGGCACTGTTGAACACCCACCAGCATTTTATAATCCCTTCATCCCACGAAACTGTTCTCTTCTGGAAGCTGTCAGCATGGACAGTACTGTGATCAGATTGCTGCTTTAGAAAAATCACTCAAATCCACACAACAGCACGTTTGCAGTGCCTGTCGCACAACGTGTGTTCAGGGAAGTGTTAGCTAATACTACTATTGGTTGTTATTATGTCTGTGTCCCCCGGTATCTGTGTATACACCTTTGTCATTGCACTCATCAGGCTGTGGTATTCTCTTTGATTTCCTCATCCAGTAGACTCACTAGGCATAGCACAGACACACTACTCACTGATGTCTACTTTTTCTTTACTTCTGGAAACATGGGAGGATTATGCTTCTCTTCAAACAGGGCTGTGTGGACTTCCTTTGGACAGTGAAATGTGAGCAGAAGTGGTGTATGTGTTTATTTGCAGTTATTGCAGACTGGATATGTCCCCTCCCAAATTGATATGGCAAAGCCCTAACCCCCAGTGTGACTGTATTTGGAGATAGAGTCTTTAAGGACGTGAGAGAGTTTAAGTGAGGTCTTAAGGGTGGGAGCCTAATCCAATAGGATTGATGTCCTTATAAGGAGAAGAAGAGGTCTCTCTCTGTCTGTCTGTGTGCAGTAAAGCAATCAGCTGTCTACAAGCCAGGAAAAAGTCTCTCATGGGAGACCAGCTCTGATGGGGCCTTGATCTTGGACTTCCAGCCTCCAGAACTGTGACAAAATAAATTTCTGTTATTTAAGCTACTCAGTGTAGGGTATTTGGTCATGGAAGCCTGAACTAATACGCCACTGTTCAACCCTTTAGTGTGCTCTTCCCTTGCACGGCAAGTGGGAAATCATGGGTCGATATGGAAATGCGATGTGGAGCCACTACCGAGAGGACAGTCAACCAGGAGCGCCCTGGGTCTGCAGCAGAGTTTAGATGGGTGATAAATGAACCTATGTTGTTTGAAAACACTGAGATTTGGGGGCTATTTGCTACTGTGGGAAAGCCTAGCCTAATATGACCAAAACAGAACTCTGTCCCTAATGGCAAATTCAGCATATATAGGACCGTAATGAATAACTGAAGTGGAAAGAATAAATGAATAGAGAGAACCACAGAAACAAAAAAAAAAAACAAATAAGCAAAAAACTAGGAAAGCACCTTCTTATTTTTATATGTTGAAGTCTTTGGCTGATTAGTAGTTAGTAATCTTACGTTTCTGTAGCATTCACAAAAGACTTGCATACTGGTTACTCTGTGTGATCCTACACACCACTTCTAGGACCAAGTACCCAGAGGGATCTGAGTCTCAGAGGTGCTACACGGTAGTGGAGCTAGAACTCAAACCCTGGTCTCTTCACCCCTGGCTCAGAGTTCTTTCTGTTGCCCTGAATGTCTACAGTTAAGGCAAAACTTATAGACTATGGTTACAAGGACTGTCATCAATTAGCAAAGTCCTGACCACAGTGTGCCTGTCTCCGTGCTATGCTAACCTGACCCATGGCAAGAGATACTGTAGCACATGTCCTAAACATGGAAATACTGGGATTCATGCCCAGAGGATGTCTACACACACTCTCTCTCTGTCACATGTGTTTACATATAATTCCACCTGAGTCCCAGCTTTACACACCCCTATATAGGCACTTGCACACATGCCTGCACACATGTGTACACATACTCATTCTCACATACTGATAAACATTTAAATATCTTTTCACACACCTACTTGTACTCACACATTCACTTGCATATACACACAGGTAAATATGCTGACTCAAATGCTGCTACATACTTAAATATGTCTTCATGTATTCATAAATATCCACATACAAATACATGAATGAGAATAATATACTTCATGTACATTCACTCCTTTTAAACAGTTAATGTAAATAAAAGTGAAGAAGGGTCTTGCTCTGTCACCCAGGCTGGTTTGCAGTGGTGGGATCATAACTCACTGCGGCAGAGAGCTCCTGGGCTCCGGCTCTCCGTCCAGCTCAGCCTGAATAGCTAGGCCTACAGATTCATATCCCCATGACTAGCTAATTAAAAAAAGAAATTCTGTAGAGCTGGTGTTTCACTACATTGCCTAGGCTGTTCTCCAGCTCCTGTTCTGAACAACCTCCTGCCAAGGCCTCCCCAAATTCTGGGATTATATGTGTGAGCCACTGTGCCCACCCTCCACTCACTCTCAGATACTTTCATGTATCCTGCAGACATACAAACTCACAGAAACACGCACATTGACACTTAACATTTTCACATGTACATATATAAACACAGAAATACACCTGCTTATATTCATCCATTCCTATACACATTTCTCTTTGAGGTTACGTGTCCAGATTACTTTGAAACTAGCATGTATGTATCCACATGCCTCTGTGCACATCTGTACCGCCCCAGAGTGGACACATGCTCTGACATACCACACAGACACACAGACACTCGAGAGCACACACCATGCTCACTTCTTAGCACACACGCCCGGATAAGCTGGGTGCTTTCCTCTGGGTTCTAGCCCTACATCTCTCTTGTAGACTGCCAGAGGGGCTGCTCTAGAACAGGGACTTCTTTCCTCTTCTTTGTTCATTCCTGTTTCAACTTCTACCTTCCCCTTGCTGCACAGACTCAAAGAGAATCCTTGGAAAGGTCAGATGGAAGACAGGCAATCTCAGCCCTCCCCTCTTGGGGAAGGGTAGAGACCCCTGTTGCTTTGCTGGCAGCCTCTCTCTTCAGGTCTATTAGCTCTTCAGGTCTATTAGCTCCGGTGAATAAAGCCAGGCCCTGGGAGGCAGACAGTTAGGTCTGGGAACTCCAGCTGTTTATAGAGCTGCAGTGCATGCCCGCTGTTTCTGGAGAACAAACACAGCCTGGAAGGTTTCTGACACTAGGACTATGTCCATATTACCTTGGACCCCTGGGGCACAGCCAGCTTTTTGTGTGGTTTGAGAAGGAGAGCCCCAGGCTGGAAGTCAGAGAACCTGGGCTGGCTGTGCCACTAATTATCTGTGCGTGTCCATGGACAAGTGCAATCCTCTCTCTGGCTTCCCTATTTATATCTGTTCAATAATGTTCCCGATAGCTCTCATTGCCTATGATGAAAGGAGACAAGCAAGGACTGGGTAACCCCAAACATTAGGAGTTATTTATATTTGGCTCAGGAGACCATGTGCTGAGTTCAAATTTTATCTCTGTCACTTATTAGCTGTGTGTCCTTAGGAAAATAACCTAGCCTTTCTGATCCTCAGTTTCCTCATCCATACACTGAGGATAATCTTTCCCCCTTAATAGGGGTCATTGTGAGGTTCTCTGATACATAGAGAGTGTTCTGCACTCTGTCTGGCACATAGTAGCATCTATTGCGTTCTTTAAGAAGAAGTTGTCATTATTACCAAGTCCAGTTTTGTTCCTAAGGACATTTGAGTGACAAGAAAGGAGGTTTGAATAGGAAGAATATGGGGAAGGGGTGGGGACGGGGAGGGGACAAGGGTGGCTGGGTGGTGGGAGGGTGATCGGAAAGATCACCTATATTTCTGTCTAACAAGGGTACAAGTGAACTTTTCTAGAACTAGAACGTAAATGTTTTGACACAATGACTATGCAAATGACATGAAATTTATGTGAACCATCTTGATGAAAGTATTTCAAAATGTATATGAAAACTCTACACTGTACCCATGTTTGCATTAATGTATACAGCTATCATTTAATTAAAAAAAAAAAAGAAAAAAAAAGATTAGTATTGTCAGTTGTGGTTGTCTAACACACCCTGGACATTATCTAACACACGGTGAGGTTCACTGGGCAGGTGAAAAGCAGAAGGAAGAGGCCTATGCATGGATTACCATCCCATACACTCAAAATGCAGAAATCAGGAGTCAGTACCTAGACCCAGAAAGCAGGATGACTGTCCCATTAGCTGGGACACATTAAATGTGACACAGTTAAGTCTGACTAAATGGCTCGGCGCCTGTGGCTCAAGCGGCTAGGGCGCTGGCCACGTACACCTAAGGTGGCGGGTTCGAATCCCCAGCCCGGGCCTGCCAAACAACAATGATGGCTGCAACCAAAAAATGGCCAGGCATTGTGGCGGGCGCCTGT
>CAUYQS010043790.1:0-12094 GCA_963574585.1 Otolemur crassicaudatus | reverse complement strand
ATTGTTGAAGTTGGAATTTGATCAAAAGTTTCTGAGTGGGTTTACTTTTGTGGTGGAGGATTGCACTGGTTCATTATGGAGGATAGGTTTGAGAATTTCCTGGAGAGCTGGTTTAGTTATGGCAAATTTCTTCAACACGTGAATGTCATTAAAGTATTTAATTTCTCCATCATAGATGAAACTCAGTTTCGCTGGATACAGGATCCTGGGTTGAAAGTTATTTTGTTTTAGGACATTAACAGTTGATGACCATCCTCTTCTATCCTGAAAGGTTTCAGCTGAGAGATCTGCAGTCATCCTAATACTCTTCCCCTTGTAGGTTATGGTTTTTTTACATCTGACTGCTTTCAGAATTTTCTCTTTCATCTTAACTTTGGTGAAGTTAATTATGATGTACCTGGGGGATGTCTTGTTTGGGTTGAGTCATGCTCGGGTTCTGAAACTATCTGCTATCTGAATTTCAGAATCTCTTGGTATGTTTGGAAAGTTCTCTTTCATGATTACATGAAGAAGAGCCTCAGTGTTTTGTGAAGCAACTTCATCACCTTCAGGGATTCCTATAAGGAAATATTAGTTTTCTTTGAATTATCCGACAGCTCTCTGAGGATGATATCCTTTTTTGCTCTCTATTTCTTTTGATCTTTGTGCTCCTCAAAAGCATTGTCTTCCAGATCAGAGATCCTTTCTTCTACCTGTTGCACTCTGTTACGAAGGGATTCCACCATATCTTTCAGATCCTTGAGGGCTGCAACCTCTTCTCTCAGTGTTTCAGAATCTTTGATCATTTTATCTTTGAAATTGTTGAGTTCTTGATACATCTTTTGAATGATTTCTTGAGATATCTTTTGAATAATTTCTTGAGGAATCTTTTGAATAATTTCTTGAACTTCTCTTTCCTTCCTTTCTTCCATTCTGTTAATCTTATTTGCTATCCACATTCTGAACTCGATTTCTGACATCTCAGCCATTTGCTTGTGGATGGGGTCTTCAATTGCATCTGCCCCATTTTTCCTTGGCAGAGTAGATCTACTCTGGTTATTCGAGTTGCCAGAGTTCTTCTGCTGGTTCCACCCCATGCTGAGTTTACCTTGTTTGAAGGCCTTATCAGAACTGTTCAGTTGGTGGCTTCTTCTGGTTGCCCAGAGAGACAGGCAGAGAATGTCTATTGTCTTCTCCCAGTTCTTGGGTGCTGGGGCAACCGGGGTGCAGTGGAATGGCAGCAGCTGCACAGGAGTGTGGGTGGCTGGATTAGATCTCATTCAGCCTGCTTGGGTGACCGGTGGGCAGGAGACTGGCAGCAGCCGGATCAGTCCTAGTTCAGCCCCCCTGGGGCAACCGGTAGAACAGGGGAACTGTAGTGGCTAGATCAGTCCTAGTTCAGCACCCTGGAGCAGCCAGGAGGTAGGGGAATGGCAGCGGTAGTGCAGGGTACGCGAGTGATCAGATCAGTCTTAGTTCGGCCCCACCAGAGTAGCTGGGGGGTGGTGGTGCAGAGGACTCCTTCATTGTTGCCTGTTGGACGCGTGCGGCCCTAGCAAGCCGATCTGTGCCCTCCCAGCGTGGGAGCCCCAAGTGGGGAATTCCTCCACCTCTGTCTGTGGGATGCACTTGGCTCTAACAAACAGTTCTGGGCCCACCCAGAGTGCTAGACTCCTCTACCGCCTCCTGCAGGGCGCGCTTGGCTCTAGCAAGCAGTTCTGGGCCCACTCAGCACAGATGCCTGGAGCGGGGAACTTCTCCGCTGGCCCCTGTTGGGTGTGCGTGTCTCTAGAAAGCTTTTTTGGGTCTGCCTGGAATGGAGGACTCCTCCGCCACTGCCCATGGGATGCCCCCAGCACTAGCAAGCAGTTCTGGGCCTGCCCAGAGCAGGAGCCTGGGGCAGGGATCTCCTCTGCTGCCTGTGAGGTGTGTGACTATAGGAAGCAGTTCTGGGCCCGTCCCAAGTGGGGGACTCCTTCGCCACTGCCCGTGGAGTGCATGTGGCTCTAGCAAGTAGTTCTGTGCCTGCCTGAAGCAGGGGACTCCTCTGTGGCCACCCGCTGTCCACAGGAGGCTTGCAGCTCTAGCAAGTAGTTCTGCGCCCGCCCAGAGCCCTGAAGCAGGGATCTACTCTGCCACCTCTGTGGCTTGCAGCTCTAGCAAGCAGTTTTGGGCCCTCCCAGAGAGGAGGACTTGTCCACCGCCACCCGCAGGGTTGCGCAAGGCTCTGGCAAATAGTTTTGTGGCTACCTGGAGCAGGGGAACTCCTCTCTGGCCACCCGCCACCAGCGGGAGGCTTGTGGCTCTAGCAAGCAGTTCTGGACCTGCCCAGAGCCCTGGAGCAGGGGTCTCTTCTGCCGCCTGTGGGGTGCACTGCTCTAGCAAGCAGTTCTGGGCCCTCCCAGAGTGGGGGAATCCTCCACTGCCACCCACGGGGGTGCACAAGTCTCTACCAAGTAGTTCTGTGCCTTCCCAGTGCAGGGAACTTCTCTGTGGTCACCCGCCACCCGCGGGAGGCGGCAGCTCTAGCAAGCAGTTCTGGGGCCTGCTTTGTATTTGTATTTTGTGTTCTTAAATGCTCTTTCTTGGATTTACAGCTTGCCGAACTTCTTTCTGGGATCAGCTCCCTCTCTTTGGCTTCATAGATTCTGATTCCAACCAGTTTTTCTTCCTTTGCTCAGGAGCCTCTGACTAGGGTTGCTACCAGTCGGCCATCTTCCCAGAATCCCCCCAACCCCAAGTTCTCTGTTCTAATCCAAAGATCTGTATCTCTATTTTTGTGCCAGGACCATGCTGTTTTGATCACCTTAGCCTTGTAGTATAACCTGAAGTCTGGTAACATGATGTCTGGAGATTTGTTTTTATTTCTTAAAATTGCATTGGCTATTTTTTTTTTTCTTGCTTCCATATAAAATGAAGTAGTACTTTTTCAAGTTCTTAAAGTACGACATTGGTACTTTGGTGGGGATTGCATTAAATCTATAGATCACTTTGGGTAGTATGGACATTTTAACACATTGATTCTTCCTGGCCAAGAGCATGGTATATTCTTCCATTTGTTAACATCTTCTGCCATTTCTTTTGTCTGAGTTTCATAGTTCTCTCTGAAGAGATCCTTACTGTCCTTTGTTAGATACATTCCCAGGTATTTCATTTTCTTTGAAGCTACTACGAAGGTTATTGTGTCTTTGATTTGATTCTCAGCTTGACTGTTTTTGGCTTATATGAAGGCTACTGGTTTGTGGACATTTGTTTTGTACCCTGAAAGTTTATTACTTTATTTCCTGATCACTTCCAGGAGCCTTGTGGTTGAGACCCTAGGGTTTTCCAAGTATAAGATCATATCATCAGGAAAGAGTGAGAGTTTGACCTCCTCTGTGCACATTTGAACACGTTTGATATTCTCCTTCCTGATTGCATTGTGGTTTAAACTTTTTAAACAGGGGGCCAGTTCACTGTCCCTCAGACCATTGGAGGGCCATACTGTGGGCCCCAGGACGAGTTGGCTGCTAAGCAGGACAGGCAGTGGTGGCAAAAATACCCAGCAGGCTGGATAAATGTCCTAGGCAAGCTGCATGTGGCCCACAGGCCATAGTTTGAGATGCCTGGAGAATTTCCAGTACTATGTTGAACAGCAATTTTATTACTCTGTAACCAGCTGCTCTTACCTGAGCCAGAGGCCCTGTAATGTTAGGATGTATTAGAAACACCTTGGGAGCTTGTTTAATATGAAGACTACAGGCTGGTGAGGTAGCTCATTTCTGTAATCCTAGCCCTCTGGGAAGCTGAGGCAGAAGGATCTCTTGAGTTCAGGAGTTTGAGACCAGTCTGAGGAAGAGAGAGAGACTCCTGTCTCTACTAAAAATAGAAAAATCAACCAGGAACTGTGGCAGACACCTGTAGTCCCAGATATTTGAGAGGCTGAGGCAAGAGGATCCCTGAGCCCAGGAGTCTGAGGTTGCTCTGAGTTCTGATGATCCCACCGTACATTAGCCTGGGCAACAGAGTGAGACTCTGTTTAAAAAAAAAAAAAGCAACTGTAATATGCAGATTATAGAGTCCTTTTGCCAGCTTTCAAACCAGTAAGTATTGGTTGAGGTCTAAAAATCTGCATTTTGAACAAATTCTCCAGGTGATTCTGGACAGTCTTCTGATGCCAGCTGTTGAGTGAAAGCTGGCTGGTGCTTGGCTTTGGCAAAAACAGAGAACTGTGAGGATGCATTATTCCTTGGCCTCTGCACTCTGCCTGCTCCAGAATACTGGACCACTGGTGAGTGTGTCTTTCTTGAGATTTTCTATAACTATGTATTTCTGAAAAGAGGTGATCATTCATTTTTGAACTATTTTTTGACTACCAAAAAGCACTTTTCAAAGAAACAGGCTGTACTTGGCGGGTGTTATGCAATAATAAAAAGCAACATCACACATACACAGTTGGGAAGAACAGAGCCATCATTTTGACCTATCTGCCTGATTTTCTGACTGTTAGACTATTTCCCCCTTACTTCCTTTAAATTCTTACCTCGTAGATTCCTCAAACACTTACCTTGCCTGTGTATGTATGGGCGGTGTGGGGCGAGCTGCAGTGGGAGACAGGCAACCCCAATCTCACTGTGTCCTCACACTGAATCTCTGAGTGACTGCTGGAATTTTAGCCACCAAGCCCAGACCCTGCCTTCCACCTTCCAGACCAGCCTTCCACCTGATTAGCCCTGTTTTACTTTTGTTCATTCTGCATTTAAGACTTAAAAGTCTTAAAACATAACGCCATTTATTACCTTTTGGCTATTTTGAATAGCTGTGTTTTTTATTACCATAATCTATGTCGTATTTGAATGTGTTAAAGTATTTGAGTTCAGGGGCTTAGGATATACACAGAGAAACCATTATAAGGAGACAAGAGGTGCCTGATGAAAGTCAAAGATAATGTCTATAAAAATAATCAAAACCTCCTGTCTTCTGGTGTCAGTAGCTTCAGGCCACACACAGACATTGTGGGTAAGATAATTTTTTCTCTTTTCACTCACTGCAACAGAGACAAGGTGATAGCTATTTCAACCTAAAATAGTCTCCCCAGTGATGCAGACCCATTCAGCATGTGGCTGCTGCCCTTCACCCTGTCTTGCTCTTGTTTTTCAGTTATTGCCAGAGTTTTGAGAAAGTCAACAAGATGAAGTCACAGGCCCAGGGTCAGAGAGCCTGTGTAGCAACTTCTGTGCCATGTGGATAAGAGGTGTTTGCCTTACTCTGGAAGTAAAGTCAAGCAATGTGGATGGTGACATATGAATCACAACCATGGCAAATAATAAATAGACAAGCCCTGAAATAATCATAAATCATCTTAGGGAAACATTTTAAATGCAGTTGCGTGGCCCTACCCTTTCTCTGTCCTGATCTCCATTATGTGTTATGGAACCCTAAGAGCTGACTTTCTCCTCACCCACCTGAGCTTGTCCTTTGACGTCTCACTCTGGTTCTCCAGGCCCTGGGGCCCTCAGCATTCTCTCTCCTCTTTCCCGCCATGGCTTCACTCATCCCTCCAATCCTCCTGAACCCTGTGGCTATTTCCAGGTCACGGTGACCTGAAATTCAAGTCCCATTTGCTTCTGTTACCTGCTTCCCAATGGCTATCTGGGCTCCCATCTCCTGGGGTCTAATTTTGGGAGCCCTCTCTGCTGGCTGGAACTACTCTTTCACTCAGTCCTTCCATTCCCACTCACATCCCTGACAGAGGCAGGCTTCCCACAGCCCTGCGTCCTCAACCCTACCTCTGCTCCTTTCCTCTCAGCAAGTCAGCTTACATCCCACGTTATAGAGAACATGGAGACCATGCTGCATCCCGAGCCCCCTCAAGCTCTCTCTTCCCACCATAAAATCCTTCTGCATCCTAACTCTCCGTTCCTCAACTTACGTCTCTGTTTCTGCAACGTGAAGCTCAGCCCGTGCAGCCACTCTTTATACAACTTGTGTTCCTGCCTTTCTTTATACACGTATTTTGGATTTTTCCTCTCCAATGGGTCTTTCATCTTCCCTCTTTGTAAGTATGCCAAAATCCTAACTTGTTATTGACTTATGTAGCTTTCATTGCTGATATATGAGGGGTGACAATTAAGTTCAGAAACTTGTCACTGTGGGCTTACATTGACAGCACTGTACAAACAAGTTGGTCAGGTTTCATGACCTTCAAATACCAGAGTCTCACAGTTGTGTTTGTGTTGACACATGGCAGTGTCCTGCTCAGTGGCATTTGTTATTGTTGCATGTTTTTGTGTGCCATTGCCAGGATGTCTGAACTTGAATTAGAGCAATGAACAAATACTTGTAAATTTCTTGTTGAAGAGTCAGGACAGCCAGTCACAGGCAGAACTGATGAAAACATTGCAAACATTCATCAAATAGTGCGTTAAAATTGTCAGCTGACTGTGAGGAGCATAGCAGACCAAGTGAACATTGGTAAAGAAATAGGAAAATGTTAACTGAAACTCTTGGCATGAGAAAGGTGTGGCTCATGGCACTTTGCGTGAGGGAGTTTTTAGCCAGTAAATGAATCATATGGGAACGCCCTCCCTACTTACCTGATTTGGCCCCTGGAGACTTTTTTCTTTACTCAAAGATAAACGAAAAATTAAAGGAAGACATTTTGGTGACAGTCAGAACATCAAGGGTAATACAATGACAGGTCTGATGGCCCTTCCAGAAAAGTAGTTCCAAAATTGCTTTGAAGAGTGGACGAGGTGCTGGTGTCCATGCAGAGCTTCCCAAGGGGAGGACTTCCAACGTGACTGTAGTGACATTCAGCAATGAGGTATACATCAGTTTTTCAAGGAGAAGTTCATGAAATTAATTGTCTCCTATAATTTCATTTATCACATGGGCCTCCCTGCATCTTACTAGACCTTAGATATACAGAGAACCAAAGGAACCAACACTTTGGATGTTGAATTTCAAAAGCTAAGGCCTAAGCACAAGACACATAGATTTACAAGAATTTAGGATGTTTTAAGAGTCGATTTTCCTACCTGTTAGGAGCCAGATTTCCTTAGCCTTGGGGAGAGGTAGGGTCTTAACGGAGAGCGGGGAGGTGAGCCTCTGGAATATGAGAAGCCGGTGCAGATGGTGATGGAAGCCCCAAGAGCAATTCCCTTCCCCCTTCTTCCTTCCAGGCAGAACTTGCCTCATGCCACAGAAGCTGAAAATAACAGATGCTTGCTTTCCCAGCCTCCACTGTGGAGAAGGCCTTTGAGGGCTTTTACAAAGATTTTCTTTCCTGATAGAGAGAGAGAGATGAGGAGGAGGAGGCTCCCCTCCCACCCGCCTGCTTTTGGAATGCTGTCATGTGAAGATAAGAGGTTTTGTGCTGCAGCAGCCTCATTGGCAATCTGAGGACAGTAGAGTAGGGAGATGGGAAGGGTCTGAGTTCTCCCTGACACTACTGAGGCACTTAACCACAGGGCCACTCATCTTTGAGTTCCTTGCTACGTAAGGTAATAAGGTGTAATTATTGTTTAAGCCACCCTTATGCAGTAACATGTAGCTGAAAGATCCCTGACCCCTTTTTAGAAAAAGACCCATTGCCTGCAACTAGGTGAGATGGTGGAACTTTCAGACAGGGTGGGGACATTGAGACTTAGGGGACTTCCCGTCATATCACAGTAAACATTGTACTTGTTGGTCCATCACGCAGCACTCCCCTCCCCACACAGTAAGGAAATGATAAGGAAGAAACGTTTGTGTGCCTTGTTAGAAAAGGCCTGAGACTCCTCCATGGACTTCCCTCTTTCCCCAGAATGGCCTGAGCAAATAGACAAAAATTTCCTCCCAAGAACAACAGGAAAGGCCAGGGGCAGTGGCTCGCCTGTAATCCTAGCACTCTGGGATGCTGAGGTGGGTGGATCACTTGAGCTCAGGAGTTCAAGACCAGTCTGAGCAAGAATGAGACCTTGTCTCTACTAAAAATAGAAAAATTAGCCAGCTGTCATGGTGCACACCTATAGTCACAGGTACTCAGGAGGCTGAGGCAAGAGAATTGCTTGAGCCCAGGAGTTTGAGGTTGTTGTGAGCGATGATGATGTCACAGCACTCTATCTAGAATGGTAGAGTGAGATTCTGTCTCATTAAACAAAAAAGTCAGGGAGAAAAAGGCAGACTTGGAGGGACTTTGGGTATGGGTGGGACGACAGAACAGTGGAAGCCGCACTCATGGACTGGGAACCAGAGACCATCCAGACCTGAACAGGTTTGATGGGCTGTGGACAGAAGAGGGACATCTCCGAAGACAGCACCTGACAGCTTCCTCAACCCTAACGCTGTCCAACTTTGCCTTCCACAGTAGGACGCAGTCTCAAGAAAAAGATCAGGTGCACTGAATCAGGAACATTGTCCCTCATTTGTGCTCTGAGGACTGACCGGGAGGACCCCCTGCTGTTGTCTGGTTGTGTCGTGTCTCTGCCTGGCTGAAGGGGAGCTGCTTCTGGCCACCCCTGCGTCTTCTCAGTGTCCGGCGCAGGGCAGGGATGGTGTCTCCCGGGATCGTACTTATGGGTTTGAACGTGCGTCCTGGATGTATCTTTCAGAAGCACCTAGCCTGCCACGTAATTCAGGACGTACATTTAAGGCATTTGATATTTTAGAGTTTCTCATGTACCACTGTCTCCTAATATACCAAGAATCCATCAGAATTTGGTTTCTGGATCTCAAGGTCTACACACGCCCACTGACAGGTTAGGTTCAGGGGCCTCCTGAACCATGCCGGCTTCGAGGCCGAGCCAGCCTCATTCAGCCTGGTTCCCTTCCTCAGGAGCCTGCCCTAGTCACCGGCAGAGCTGTGGTTCGGCCCACGGTCATCTATCAACCAGTTGGCCATTTATTTATTCGTTCATGTAGGCATCCAGCTAGAAGGTCATCCATTCACCCGCTCAACAGGAATCTCCTGATACATCCGACACAAAGGACCAGCACAGCCCCCGGGGAGCCCACCCGGATGGAGCAGGCGGTTGGCGGAGCGCGGAGGACTGATGCCCAGACCCGCCTGACGGCCGCCGCCCCCTCCGCTCGCGGCTCTCCGGCTCAGCTCCTTCCAACTGAGGCTGGGCATTCAATCCCGGGTCCCAGGCCCGCAGGTACGAAGCTCGAGGCCGGGATAAGGTGGAGATGGCAGACGTGACAAGAAGACAAGGACGTGTCGGGAGTGCTGTAGGAAGCAGCCCGGCGCGGCGACCCCGGCGCGGCCCAGCGTGGTTCCAGACGCTTCATTCATTGTCTTTGGGGGCGGAGGCGGGAGGAGAGGAGGGGAACAGACGCGGGGGGGCAGGGAGGGCAGGTCGGGCCTCCCGCTCGCGGCGCGGCGGGCTCTGCCCGGGGGGCTGGGCTCGGGCTCCGGCGCCGGCGGGGGCGATGAGGCCGCTGCGGCTGCGGGGCGGGGGCGCGCGGCGGGCGGGGCTGTGCGCGGCGCGGCCCCCGAGCGCGCGGGGCCTGCCCGGGAGCGCGCACCCGGCCGGGCTCGGCGCGGGGTACCCAGACGCGGGCGGCCGCCCGGCAGCCCCTCACTGCACCATGGCGACCGACAGTAAGTGCGCTCCGGCCGCGGAGGCCCAGGGGGGAGGCCGCGGGCCCAGGCGGGAAGTTCTCCTCTTCAGACGCCTGTCTTTGTGCCCGGCTCGCGGGCGCAGCGGCCGGGTCGCCCCTCTGCTCTCCGCCTTTGAGGTCAGGTGAGCTTGAGTGGGCAGGTGGCCCTGGCTGCCCGCTCCGGGACGGACGTAGCCGTAGCACGCGCGCCCGCGCCTAGGTGGAGAGGACCCTGGATCCGTGGGGCAGCAGGGCCTGCCCTCGCAGCCTTTCGGGGCCACCGTCCCCGGGCCCAGAGCCGGCCTTTACCCAGCCTGGCCACGGAGGCGACACGAGTTTTGGGCGCTGTGAGTTCAAGTTTCGCCTCGAGTTCTGGGTCGGGTTTGCGTGCCTGCCTTTTGGGGATCAGGGTGGCTGGCACTGCTGGCTGCCCAGTGGTCCCCCGGGCTGTGTCCCCAGCCAGCGGCCGAGGGCTTGTCAGGACCGCGGCTGGTTACCCGGGACAGTGAGTGAGATTAGCGTGTGGAGATGTCAGCGTGCAACTCCTGAATGGAGGTGTTGGAAGGCGCCCGGTTGGCCTGCTTCTAGCATCTTGGCACTGCTGCTCTTTTGGCTCGATGCTTTTGGATGTCTGAATCACGTCTGTCAAACTGGTTAAGTTAGACGTATCAGGAGCGACAAACGTATTAGTGGGGAGTTCAAAGGGAGTTCAGAGGGAGTTCAGAGGAGTCACACCTGCCCCATAACTAGCATCCCAAGTCCCAAGCACAAGCCTGGAGCGTAAGGGTGGTGTGCGGGTTACAGGGGCCCATTGAAAGATAGTTTTGAGAGGTGAGAAGGGACAAAGGCGGGAAGATGAGATGCCAGCATTTCTGCAAGAATTTATTAGTTTTTTTTTAAATTTAAATTATTATCACAAAAAAACACAGCTTTGGTATAGTACGGAGAACACGGGCTTTTGCAGTCAAACAGACCTGTGTTAATTAATTATATCTGGATTTCCCTAGCACTGGGACCATGGCGCTGCCCTTAGTTTCTTTCTAGGCAGGCCTGTGTCTTGCAGAGTGATGGACACACAGTTGGCCCTTGGTAAGTGGTGGCAGCCCTCGCTCTCCTGCTTTGCCATTATTTTCTGTGTATGGAGACGTCAACATGCTTTCTCACTTTTTAAATTAAAAAATGTAGATCAAGTGTTTACAATAAAATCAGTCACTCTGGGCCAGGCCTCTCTTTTATCTTAGCTCTGCTCATTATACAAAGTGTAATCTGGTGTGTGCGTGTGTGTGTGTGTGTGTGTGTGTATAGAAGAAAAATTATGGATGTAGGCTTTTATTAACAAAGTAAGACTCAGTAAAGAGGGAAATAATGAGATTTGGCCTTGTTCTTGTATTGCTGAAGAAAACAAAGGCAAAGGAGCCCTAAGTGTCCTTTGGGTGATTAGTACATTGTGCAAGTGCAATTCTGTTATTTATTTTCTTATGTTTTGGGTGAAGATTATACATTTGGTATCCTAGAAAAACATTATCTGTGCTTCCTTCCCAAGTTATTTACATCAGCTTGCCCTCTACTTCCTTATATGGTATATTAAACCCTACTGAGGAGTCAAACTTAATCTCACTGATTTTGTTTGTTTATGTAAAAATTATGGAGATATTTGATCATCCTAGATTTTTTTCCATTTCCTTAACCTTTTAAGATTAATTAATTTGTTTTGTTTTAATAGATTTAGGGGATACAAGTTTTTTTTGTTACATGAATGAATTTTATCATGTTGAAATCTGGCTTTTAGTGTACCAGGCACCGGAATAGAGTACATTGTACCCAATAGGTTTTTATCTGTCCCCTTTCTTAGTTTCCAGGGCCCGTCACGCCGTGTGTATGACTGCAGACACCCTTCCTTCAGCTCCCTCTCACGAGTGAGACTCCTGTCACTCTGGGAGGCCCAGGCGGTGGATTGTCTGAGCTCAGGATATAATGGTCTCCATTCCATCCAAATTGCAGCACACAAATATTATTCCCTTCTCGGGCTCAGTGGTACTTTACATCTTAGCTTTGAGCAGATTTTTTAGATGCGATCTCATATTGTTTCTCAGCTGGGATGTAGCTAGAAATCTGAAAGGCTTCTGAAGTATGGAGGATCATTTGTTCACCTTTGTTCTTATTTAGATGTAAGGTAAGAGGCAGAAATGAAGAAAAGGTAAGTATTCTCAGCCAGTGTCTTGAAAGATTTTCTGCCAGTTCTGACCGTGTTGGCAGCTTAAAGTCCCATAGCCCTTTTGTAGTTCATTGAGGTGATTCTATAACCATCAAGTTTGGGGTTCCTCTGAGACAAAGAGTTCTTTAGTTAGCTCTCATTCTCAGCCCTGGCTACATGTTAGAATTACTTACAAGAGCTTTAAAAAGTACCCTGGGCTCGGCGCCTGTGGCTCAAGTGGCTAAGGCGCCAGCCACATACACCTAAGGTGGCGGGTTCGAATCCCCAGCCCGGGCCCACCAAACAACAATGATGGCTGCAACCAAAAAATGGCCAGGCGTTGTGGCGGGCACCTGT
>CAUYQS010043789.1:0-22219 GCA_963574585.1 Otolemur crassicaudatus | reverse complement strand
GTGGCACGCTGGCGGGGGTAGGAGGTCCAGTTTTTAGGGGGTCTCTCCCATGGAATAGAGTGGGAGGCAGTTTGAACTCTGCTCGCTTGTTTGCATGGAGTAAACTGCGCGAGCCCTTGTTGTGGGGGAGGGGACTCCTGTCTGCTTGGTGGTGGATTTTGTAACTTTTGGTTGTAATTTCAGGGTCGTAGCTCGCCTTAGGAAGGTTGAAGTTCACTCTTCAATCTTCTCTCTTGTCTCTGCTCCAAACCATCAGCTAATTTGCTAAGGTTCTGTCCTTTCAGCCTTCTTCTGGACAGGAGCTTCTGTAAAAAGCTGGCTGCAGTTCGCCATCTTGGCTCCGCCCCCCATACTAATTTTTACTTGCAAACTGAGTACTGAGCAAACACTTTAAGTTGTCACTCTTAAATGTCAACATCTTGGTGAAAACTGAGGGTTTGTTGGGGGATTTGTTATAAGATTTGAGTTCATATGCAGCATCACTATCAACCTCCATGGACTTTATAGAGAGCAGGAATCCTCATACTGGCTGCAGATAGTCCCAATAAGAACTTTTAGACTCCGTTAAGTGTTATACTATGTTCTACTCTTGGCTATGTCTATAGAGCTGATGTTCCTTGCTGAATCAGATTATTCTTCTAACTCTAGTAGGAACTCCTTCAACTCTTCAAGGAACTCTTATCTTCCTTGCAGCAAGTCCTGAGCATAAAGTTCATAAACATTAATGTCATAGCGGTATGGAATGCTTGCATTTGTGTTCCTATGCCAGGTGGATAAGTTTATTTTTCACTTAATTATGAACTCCCCTGAAATAACTAGTTATGAATAGTTTTATGGACTAAATAATTTTGTCTCCTTTGAGATTCATATGTGTCCATCATCAATGTGGAAATTTCTTAAACTCCTGTGTAATTAAAAAATAAGGGTAACTTGAACAATTTGCTATTAGGATGACTTTTTATTCCTATTGTTGACAAGGAAGTATGACAGAACTGTGGACACAGAACTGAACAGATCAGGATCCTACTGAGGAAAATGAAGTGCTATGACAAGCTGTAAAAGACACAACTATGTTAAAGTTGCAATATTGAATGCAAACAGAGCTGAGTTCATTCAGAATAATCTAATGCCTCTTATGTTTTGGCATTTATTCTGAGATTCAAGGCAGCATTCATGATTTTCTGGTTATTTATGCTTATTTTAGATAACTTGATTAAAATGAGGCCACTTTTGTGATTCTTTTCTAGGTAACCAGGACAGAGTGAAAGCACATAAATGGTATTTCAGGAATAAATTGTGACCTTGATGCACAACTCTCTATTCTGGGAGGCAACGGTAGGCAGAAATTTAAGCTCTTGTGTGAGCCATCCCTTTATTGTAAACATTGAAGAGTGTTTAGGATATAAAAGAGATGAAGCAATAAATAACAAATACATATATTGTTCAGTTACCTGTACTTTAATGATTGTGACACAATTATTAGAAGGGAGGAAATATTTGTTAGGAGAATGGAAGGCATTACACGTGTAGTTAGAATTGGAAAATTTTAAGCAGAACCAGCAAGATGATACAATTAAATAATACAGACCATGACACTAAGGCCTTTACTTGAAACGAGCCTCATTAGACTGGACACTAAGATTCCGTGCTTCAGTGGGTGAGTGTACACCATGGGAAAAAAATAGTATTAATTCAAGGAATGGCTGAAAATTATACTCCCTCATATTTAAGGTAATCTGTGAGCATAAAGCCTAATAAAGTCAATTGAATCATGTAAATCATGTAAATTTGTCTTTCTGTGTAGAGTGTACTTGCATCATGTCTTCAAGAAGCAAACTGTGGACACAGAACTGAACAAAGGTCAGGAACCTACTGAGGAAAATAGCATACTATGCTGAGCTATAGAAGACTGTGTTATAGTTTAAATTATCATGAAGAACAGTTAGAATAGTGACAGAGAAATGAATGATGGACTCAGAAGAGAAAATATGTGATTATAGGCATTCAACAACAATAAAACTATATAAAAAAACTTATAATTCCAAAGTATAGTTGATTCTGTAGAGGTATTACAGCTCAGTAGTACATGAGAGAAATAGGAATTTCCAATTTTTTTCTGATACTGGTTTGGGAATACCTTTGGAAATGTGTGAAAATGACAGAGTAAAAAATTTGTTGGACCTGAGAGAGTAGAGCTTTTTTAAAATTTAAATTCTTTTTAATTTTTAAATTAAACATTTTACTTTTTTTTAGAAGAGAAAACATAAATTCTGTAGGGCAGTTGAAATCAATGGTATTGAAACTCCAAGATATAAACAGAAGTAGCAACTTCCACTTCCATAATTTGATTAATGAATCACAGTTTGGGGGTCTGAGGCTTAGAGCTGTGAAATCACAGGCACTTATTGAAAAATGACTCTTTATTTCTTCCTTCAAAGAATCTTTTCAGAGCCCTCTTTATGTCTTTATTCCTCAGACTGTAGATGAAGGGGTTCAGCATGGGGGTGGCCACCGTGTACATCACTGAGGCTGTTGCACTGGAGTGTGAGTTGTGGGTAGCAGCAGAACTGAGGTATACTCCTAAAATTGTGCAATAAAATAAAGATACAACTGAGAGGTGAGATGAGCAGGTAGAAAATGCTTTATACTTCCCCTGAGCTGAGGAGATTGCATGTATAGAGGAAACTATCTTAGAGTAAGAATAAAGGATCCCGACCAGGGAACCACCACCCAGCAGTATAGCTGAAAAATACATCACCATGTCAATAAAAAAGGTGTCAGAACAGGCAAGGTGGATTATGCTATTAAGTTCACAGAAAAAGTGAGGGATTTCCAACTCTGTACAGAAGGTCAGCTGTGACACCATTAAACTTTGTAACAAGGCATTCAGGGCACTCATAATCCAGGATGCCAAAACCAGCAGTGCACAGAGCCTGGGGTTCATGATGATTGTGTAGTGCAGGGGGTGACAGATGGCCACGAACCGGTCATAGGCCATGACCGTCAGGAGGAAGCTGTCCAACCCTACATAGAGTATGAAAAAGTACATCTGGGTGACGCAGCCTGCATAGGATATGACTTTGCTCTGTGTCTGCATATTCATCAGCATCTTTGGGACAGTGGTAGAGACAAAACAGATGTCCACAAAGGATAGATTGGAGAGGAAGAAGTACATGGGGGTGTGGAGGTGGGAGTCTGAGACTGTGGCCAAAATGATGGGTAGGTTTACAAGCACAGTGACCAGGTACATGATCAGGAACACCCCAAATAGGATGGGCTGCAATTCTGGTTCCACTGAGAATCCCAGAAGAAGAAATTCTGAAATCCGTGTATCATTTCTGGTTCCATCCAGTTGTTGTGACTATTGAGAGAGAGAGAGAGAGACAGCAAGAGAGAGAACAAGATACATACGTGCATTACTAATTTGTCAGAACTGTAATCATTTATAATCCACAGTCAAGAAGTTAATTTCCTTTATAAAAAATTTAAGTTGGTAGAGAAAATTATATGACTTATTCCTACGCAATATAATCTTTTAAAGTGTATATATGCATGGTGGAACAACTAAATCTAGCTAACATTTGCATTATTTCACATGGTCATTATTTCTCTGGTGAGATCCTACAACATATACTACCTCAGCATTTTTCAAGAATACGATATATTGTCATTAATTGGAGTCACCATGCTGTACAATAGATCCCTTGGGCCTATTTCTCTTATCTACCTGTAATGTGGTATCATTGAGCTAACATTTTCCTACCATCCTGTCCACTCTAAATGCTCTGGCCTCTAGTAATCCTCTTTCTACCAGATGTTAATTTCCATATTCTGTGTGTGAATTCTGGTCGCCATTAGGGGATTCTCCTGTCATCTCTCATTAGGAATTGAATTGTCACCCTCAGCCTTTCCCCAGAGGCATTTCTTCTTCAAAGTTTAAAGAAGAAAATACTTTATGAATTTGGGACTATAAATTGGATTTCAACATGTTCCAGGTGCTTTCTAGAGTAGACAGTAAGTCAGTGATGCTATGAAACAAAAGGCCCTACAATCTAATGACTGAGAAAGTACACAAATGAAAGAAAACGCCATATTGTATGTCTGATGATGAATCCTATGAAGAGAAAGAGAAAAGCAAGAAGGAAAGTCCTGATGGGGTGTTATTTTTTAATGGGCACTTGGTCAGGCAAGATCAGCAGACAAGGTGACAATTGATCAGAGACCACACTGAAGACACTGAAGGGGATTTGCAAGGATCTTGCAAATCTGTGTTCAAGGAAGATGGAAGGATCAACGCAAAGACCCGAGGAAAGTGCTTCTTTCAAATGCTCAAGGCCAACGAGAATGCCAGTGTGGCAAGGGAATGAGAAAGAGGCAAGTGGTTAGAGATGGTGTCAGAGGATGGTGAGGAATGAGATGCCCTTATAGTTTCTGAAACTAAAAGGCACCAGGAGCCTTTTTTTCTGATGTTGTTACATTTGCACTTTGTTAAAGCAGTTGCAAAGATGTCTCATGAACTGAAATGGACCCGTACTTCTTTCCCTCTATCGTCTTGAGTTTTGGAATTCATCTTATGACTTACATTTTGGAATACAGAGCTTTGGTGCCCTTTCTCTGAAAACCGCTCTCCCCTTAAGGTATGTGTAACAAGTACACACACGCACACACATGCACCCTGAGTGTATACACACGTGGGACCTTCATTCATGGGAGCTGAATTTCTCTATTCACCTCAGTCACACTATTAGAAAGGAATGGATATCAGACAAGTGGTCAATACCAGATTATCTTTCCTCAAGGGAATACAGAAATGATATTCCAAACTTAGAAATTCTGGTTTGGAAATCTCCCATGTATATGTATCCTTGAGGCTCCATTTTGGTATCACCATTTTCTGACTTGTTTTTATAGAAATATAAAAAAGAAACAAACCCTGCTCAGTATGGAGAGAGAAAAAGAGAGAGGAATTAACTGGACTTGGGGAAGAGATTTAATAAGAAGAGATCTAATAAGCCCAAATAGTCCTTTCATTAATTTTGCAAACATTTTAACTCCTGTTGTGTTCCTTTGCAAAACTAATAAAAGTTAAAGATAAATTTACCAAATGACAAACATAATTATTTCTTTTCTGTATCAATGTACTTTCAGATAGGTAACTCCAACAGAGAAAGTGAGCAAATGAAATAAACTAATGATTAAAAAAGGTAATATACAAATGGCCACACTATATGGCTTATTTAAACACATAAAACAATAGAAAAATTGTTTTTCTTGTATTTATTCTATATTTATTTGACCAATTGGTTTTAATGTGGTTTGATAGCAGATGAGACAGTTTTTCTTTTTTTTGGAGGTGGTGGTGGCATCTTTTCTTTGTTTTTTCCTAAGCTTTGGGTTTTGATCTCTTTTTGAGAAGGCCAATGGCCACACACTAGTTCAGGTTCTGGTCTTATCTAACATGCAAAGAACTCCCTGGATTGTATTCTATATAATACTGCACACACCATGAAATTTCTCTCCTTTTGCAATGAAGACAATTCTGCACATGATTTATCTCTGAGGGGTTACATCATACACACATTCATTTCCTTACACTGTGTCTTACTGTCACAATTCAAGATCTGAATGAGTAGACACTTGTTTTTCTTAATCTCTGAATTTTAACAAAGGTAAATGAATATATGTACATTATATAAGAACAAATTAACCAAAGGAGAAGTTAGGAAGAAACAAGAAAGTTGGGGGAAAAAAGCCATATTAAAATGTAATGATTTCTTTTTTTTAATTTATTAAAACATAGCTGTGTACATTAATACTGTCATGGGGTACAGTGTGCTATTTTTATATACAATTTGAAATATTTTCATCAAAGTAGTTAACATAGTATTCAACTATGCCTTCATGTATTCAACAAAATGAATGTAGCATACAAAATTAACAAGACATAAAATAAGAATTTAATGATGTTGAAATGGACAAAGCATTTACTTGCCAAAACTTAGACACAGAAGTATGTAATATATAATGTTCCCAGAATGTTCTGGCACATAGAAGATACTTATCAATTTTTTGACTGAATCAGGAAACAAGTGTCAGTATATATGGACATTTAATATGACAAAGTTGTATTTCATTTTGGTTGGAAAAGGCTGGCTTTTTGAGTAAAACCTGGCATCACTGGCTGTTTACCTGGAACACTATACAGTATGTCTCCCGTCTCACGCTTACAACAAATTAGCAGGTTTAGAGACATCAGTGTGAGGCACGTCAGACAAACATCTACAAAATTACACATAAAAATCTACTTGTAGGCAAACTAACTTAACTAAAGCAAGTAAGGAAATAAGAAGATGGACACAGACTTACCTAAATAAAATTTCAAAATTTTAATGACCAAAATCAATAAAAGCAATAATCTGTAAAAATTATTTGAAATGGTGATGACTATAAAAATGGACATGTGATAATAAGCAAATCAAGGGTGATCACATATATGAATCTTTGCTCAAACCAGATAATAGTTGAAGACAATAAGAAAGCTCTTTCAAACCCATCAGCCTGGGAACAGGTAAAGAGCTGCCACCCTGAGTGTGGATGGAATGTTTCAACAGGTAGCAAATGGGTACACTCTACTTTTACAGGTGGAAATTTGAAGTGTTACAAGGTCTTGGAAAAGCATCTAGATACTAGATATAAATATTAAACATACAAATGTTCCTTAAATCTAAGTTTCTCAATCCTAGCACTCCTGAAATTCTGGAAGGATCTTTTATTGTGATGGGTCACAGCACATTTAATTATGTTATCAGCATTCCTGTTGTCTACCGGCCCCTCTCCAGGGTGAAAGCCAAACATGTCATTGTTCAATGTTTCTCAGCAGACAAAATCAACCATGGTGAGAAATACCTACTTAGATAAAAATCCAAAAATATTTTCATGGCACTTATATATTAGAAAAAGAAAGAGGAGAACAAGCTAAAAACTACTACACTAAAATATAAAGAGAATTTGTCATATGAATAGGATACTACACATGCCTTTGTGTAAAACTGTGTGAATTTTCTATGTGTGCATCATATAGAAAGGGAAGGTTTGAAAGGAATGAAGATCTTTTTGAGTAAAGTATATAAGTGAGGATGGAGTTAAGTAATGCATAGTGATTTTCAAAGAAGTCTGTGAAACAACAGAGTAGAATTATGAAAAAATGTTTTATAAGGATATGATAGTGACAATTTAATCATATCAAATGCCTCACTAATTCAAGATTAAATAATCCAAGTCTTAGAAGTTAAAGAATGCAACAGGAATGGTGAATGGTGGGATCACACCTATGGTGCAAGGGTACATGTCAGATCTATTAGCATAGAGTATAAATGTCTTAACACAATAATTATGTAAACAAGATGAGGTATATATTAACCAGTGTGATGTAAGCATTCCTAATTCTATATGAAATCAGCACATTGTACCCCATAAATGGATTAATGTATACACAATCTATGTGTTTATGATTTAATAAAAAAAGAATGCAACAAGAAGTCTTTATAATTGTGAGGAATATGTAGTATTTAAGGTGATAATTTTATCTTATATAAAGATATAAGCATTCATATAGATTTGTGAAAGGTAAGGATGATCTTAGCTGATAAGGAATGATTTAATAATGATGGTGAAGGCCAGGCACAGTGGCTCATGCCTATAATCCTAGCACTATGGGAGGCTGAGGCAAGTGGATTGCCTGAGCTCATGGGTTTGAGACCAGCCTGAGCCAGAGCAAGACCTTGTCTGTAAAAGTAGCCGGGTGCTGTGGTGGGTGCCTGTAGTCCCGGCTACTAGGGAGGTTGAGGCAAGAGTATCACTTGAGCACCAGAGTTTGAGATTGCTGTGAGCTATGATGCCATAGCACTCAACCCTAGGGCAACTGAGTGAGATTCTGTCTCAAAAAAATGAAAAATAAAGAAAATAGAAATGATGGCCAAAGGTCATGAAGCTTATGGAAATAGACTGAATATAGAAAGCCAAAAGGCACATTAAGGAATCAGAGCAGTATGGAAAGGAGTTGGAAATGAATAGATAAAAAGCAATTTATTTAGCCAAGTGATGCAAAACAACTTTCTACATTTATTATAAAGCCTCGTGGGTAACACGATATAATAAATAGATGATTTGGCTACACGGAATTGATACATTTTCACATATTCCCCTTAAACACATTGATACTTACATAAAATAACTAAATGATAAATGCAAAATTGGTGAAGACTCCAGTTCCTGTTTTAAAAAATGGAAACTAAAACAGGAATAAAACACTCTAAACCATCCATTAAAAAAGGAAAGAACACACACAGTGTGCAATAGAGTAGTTAAGTGTGTAACAAACACAGAAATTTAGCCCCACAAATAAGGAAATAATTGCATAGTAAAGGTCATCAGCACATCATTTTTCACCTATTCAATTCATTTTTAATTTCATTTGAACAGTTAGCATGAGAAAAGATACTGAAAAATGTGTGCCTCATGAATGGCTGTTGTCAGGTAGCAATTTGGAAATAATTCATTGGTTTGTATTTTTCTCATCAATATGGAAACCTCGTCAAATATGCCCCTTTATAAAAATAAAAAGGACATGCCCTGACTTCAGTTTATAACCCTCCACAGATAATCCTCTGTATTTCTTTTCTACTTAGTTGCAAAGATTCTTGGGCAAATGTATCAGTTTTACTGGGAGCACTTTAAAAATGTCCATTTCCTCCACTAATTGGGCTTCTATTATCATTACTCAATGGCCAACACTCATACAAATGTGATGAGTTCAACTTCCACTTCTCTCATAGCATCATACATAGTGATATGAATCAATTGATTAATCAAGCAAGCCAGCAAACAACCACAATCTGTCTGCTCTAGCAGGTTAGATTGGCTCTCAGGTGACCTCACATACATGTTCACAGCTTCTATTCTCCCTGACCCTTTCCTATGGTACCTACTCAGCTCTTGGACTCACCATGATTGATGTTCTGAAAGTAAAATCTCCATGTGTGAGAATTGCTTCCTGGATGGTAGATATTGGAGACTGAAGCTGTGTCCCCCATAAAAAACAATAATAGGAGAAGGCAAAGCTTAGCACTAGAACTAGATTTAGGATTTAAAAAAAACAACTATGTCCCATTCATCCCAAGGCTGTGTATGCTGAGGGACAACCAACAGCAGAGAAGATATTTACAGCTTTGAATACCTACTGCTTAGGCACATTTTCTTCTTGTTACTGCAACTCTGACCACATCATTTCCCTGTGGGCCATTGCTCTACAGTGAAGGAAAACTTCCCCCTGTATTCTCTGTTCCCAAGACACCATATTAAACATGTGGTGAATTCAGTCTTTATTAATCCTTCTCTATGGATTTCCCTGCCTTTCTGAGATCTCACCTCGTAACAGTTTCTTACAACCCTGAGTTAAAGTTTTCCCCAAAGTCTAAACTAAGACTGAGGACTTTGTTTTGACTAAGTCCTTTGACTCTTCAAAGCGTTGGCTTGTGATGGGAACTTAGTTCTTGAAACACCGATCTCCGTAAGAGTGTTATTCCCTTTTTCACAAGGAGGTGAATTGTGTTCTTTTCATAGAAAACCATGGGTATCCCATCACTTGGCTTCATGATGCTTTCACCAAAATAATAGAAATTTCCTGTTTATGATATAGGTTAAGAGCTGTCATTTAACTTTTCATTTAAAAACATTTGATTATAAGAGATACATTTATATATTTATTATGCAAATTGGGCTGAAATTAGCATCTTATCCAATTTAATTTTTAAAAATAATCTAAGTTGACAAATAATTTATTTATGTTTTTATCATGTACAATGTAAATTTTTGAAGTATGTGTACACACATACATTATAGGATGGTTAAATGTAGCTAATTAAAAATTGTATTACCAATAATGTATTTTTGGTGTTGCTTCAATTGCCCGGGGGGGGGGTCCTCCTCATAAAATATTCTCCCAGGCCAATTTCTTCAAGTGTTTTCCTTGCATTCTCTTCTAGTATTTTTATAGTTTCATATCTTTTTAAAATCTTTTATTTTATTAAGTCAAATACACATAGATCATGAATATATTCATGCATATGTGGGTGCAATATGCTGATTTTTTTATACAAATAGTTTCAAGTCTTAAGTTTAAATCTTTTGTCCAGTGAGAAACTGGAAGAAGCCCAAGGGCCCATTGACCCACAAATGGATTAATAAATAGCGGTATATGTACACCATGGAATATTATGCAGTCTTAAAAAAGATAGAGACTTTACCTCTTTTATGTTTACATGGATGGAGCTGGAATATATTCTTCCTAGTAAAGTATCTCAAGAATGGAAGAAAAAGTATCCAATGTACTCATCTCTACTATAAACCAATATATAATCACCTACATCTCTATATGAAAGCTATAACCCAACTGTAGTCCAAGATGAAGGGGAAAGAGGAGGGGGAGGGACAAAGAGGGGAGAGGATGAGTAGAGTAAGAGCAATTGGTTGGACCTCACCTATGGTGCATTTTACAAGGATACATGTCAAATCTACGAACTATAGAATATAAATGTCTTAACATAGTAAAGAAAGTGCAATGAAGACTAAAAAAAAAAAAAAAGCATTACCTCACCATTTAACATCCACTGTCTTAAGATTGTTCAATAATAGCATATATCATCAAAAAATATAAAGGTGCCACCTATAAGCCAGGAAGCAGGCCCTTACCAGACATCAAATCTGCCTTGATCTTGGACTTGCCAGTCTCCAGAACTGTGACAATTAAACTTCTGTGTTTATAAGCCAAAAAACAAACAAATAAATAAAATATAGCCACCATGTGGTGCAATATCTCTTGAATTTATCCCTCCTAACTGTAATTTTAGATTAATATGATGGCACACATGATTAGGTTACATTGATTGTGTTTGTTAGGTGAAGTCCAAGTTGTAGTTGTGTCCCTCATCCAGGAGCTGTGCCTTATACCCCTACATTGTGCCTATTAGCTGAGAGCACAGCGATTCCCCTCCCTAATTCCCATTCCTCTGTCTTTCCTTCTCCCCACTTGAGTTTAATTGTGTTTTTCCTCTTGTGTGGGCATGTATTTATTTGAATGCTGGTTTCATATTAGAATTGAATACATTGGATTCTTCTTTTCCATTCTTGTGATACTTTACTAAGAAGAATGTGTTTCAACTCCATCCAGATTATTACAAGACATGTAAAGTCTCCATTTTTAAATGGCTGAATAGTATTTCATGGTGCACATATACTACAACTTATTAATCCATTCATGTGTTGATGGACATTTAGATTGTTTCTGCCTCTTAGTGTCTGTGAATTGAGCTGTGATAAACATTCTGGTGCATATGTCCTTACGGTAAATGATTTTTTTTTTCTTCTGGGTAGATACCTAGTAATAGGATTGTGGGATCAAATGGAACATCTATTTTTAGTTCTTTGAGGAGTCTCCATACTTCTTCCCATAGATACTGTATTACTTTGCAGTCCCACCAACAGTGTAAAAGTGTTCCCTTTTCCCCCACGCTCTTGCCAATTTCTGCAGTTTTGGGATTTTGTGATGTGGGCTATTCTCACTGGGGTTAGGTGATACCTCAAGGTAGTTTGATTTGCATTGCTCTGATGATTAGGAACAATGAATATTTTTCCATGTGTTTGTTGGCCATTCATCTGTCTTCTTGGGAGAAGGTTCTGTGCACATTTCTTGCCTAGTGATAAATGGGATTGTTTGCCCTTTTGTTGTTTTTGTTGTTGATTTATTTGAGTTCTCTCTAGATTCTGGTTATCAACCCTTTGTATGATTCATAACATGAAAATATCTTTTCCCATTCTGAAGGCTGTATGTTTGCTTTACTTGTATCCTTAGCTGTACAGAAGCTTTTCAGTTTAAGTACCATTTTTAAAAATTTGTTGTTGTTTTGATTGCCAGTGGAGTCTTTTAGAATAAAATCTTTCCCAAGCCAAAAATTCCCAAAAATCATTAAGAATTTTTCCCACACTTTCCCCCAGGATTTTTATAGTTTCTTAGATTTAAATTTTTTATCTATTGTAAGTCAGATCTTGTAGTGGTGAGAGGTGTGTGTCCGGTTTAAGTTTCCCTTTTATCCAGTTCTCCCAGCACCATTTGTTGAAGAACTAAAAGGATTCTTTCCCCCAGTGGATGCTTTTGTCTGGTTTATTGAAGATCAGATGGCACTAAGAGATTAGTTTCATATTTAGGTTTTCTATTCTGTTCCATAGATCTATGTCTCTATTTTCATGCCAATACCATGCTGTTTTTTATGATTGTAGACTTGTAGCATAACCTGAAGTCTGGCAGAGTGATGCTCCCACATTTGTTTTTATTACTAAGAATTGCCTTGTCTATACAGAGTTTTTTTCTGGTTCCATACAAAATGAAGAACTATTGTTTTCCAGTTCTTCAAAGTATAATTTTTGTATGTTAATGGGAATTGCATTAAATCTGTAGATTGTTTTGTGCAGTATAGTCATTTTAACAATGTTGATTCTTTTCAGCCAAGAGCATGGTATGTACTTCCATTTGTTATGCCTTCTGCTATTTATTTTCTTAGGGTTTCATAATTCTCTCGATAGAGATACTTCACCTCCTTTGTTAGATATATTCCCAGATATTTCATTTTCTTTGAAGCTACTGTGAAGGGTATTGTGGTAGCTGCCTCATGATCCCTTGGGGAGATTGATTTGTTCTTGTTTTTCACGTTGCCAGAAATGTTTTGTTGGTTCCTCCTCACATGTGTTTTCTTCTTGTTCACTTCCTTCCTCTATGTTCTCCTTTTGCTTCCTCCATTTTCTTAATTTCCCTTATCTCTGTGCTTGGGTGTCAGAGTGGCCTTTCAGTAAAGGGACAAAAGGAAGAGGAGAGCAAGAAAGGAGAAAGGAAAAAAGAAAAAATGAAAAATAAATACAAAAGGGAAATAAAAAAGACAGAAAGAGAACATTAGGAATAATCGTGGTGTTGAGCAGGGTGCAGTGACCAACACCAGCAATCCCAGGACTCCGGGGGGGGGCATAGCGAGTGGGTCCTCTGATGACAGGGGCTCCTTACCAGCCTGAGCAAGTGCGAGATCCTGCCTCTGCCAAGTATAGAAAAAAAAATCAGCCTGTGTCATGGCAGGGACCTGCCAATATGGTCCCTTGGAGGTGAAAGCTAAAGGGATAGACTAGCCCAGGGATTCAGGGCTTTCATAAGCTAGGCCAATGCTATGGTGCCACAGCCCAGGCTCACAGCAGGGGTGTGAAATAAAATAGAATAAAACAGAACAAAATGGACCCAAAATGAAAAGAATATCTTTTTTTAAACTTATTGTTGGGGATTCATTGAGGGTACAAGAAACCAGGTTTCACTAATTGCACTTGTTAGGTAAAGTCCCTCTTACAATTGTGTCTTGGCCCTGAAAGATGTATTGCTGATTGAACAATTTATGAAGAAAAGACTAAAAATAAAAAGGTCACAAAAGGAAAGAAAGAAAAAAAGTAAAAGAGAAAAAAGAAGGAAAACTTGTAAACAAAGATGAAAACCTTAATATTAAAAGGCAAAAGTATTAATATATTAATTATATTATTATATTTATTATATTATATATTATATTATTATATTATATTTATTATATATCATATAATTATATATAATTATTATAATTATATATTATTATATTATATTAATATATAATTAATATATTATACTAATATATTAATATATTAATACTTTTGCCTTTTAATATTAAGGTATATTATATCTTTGATATTTATATATTAAGTTGATATATAATATATATCGAATATAGATATTATATCTTTAATATTAATATAATATATTAAGTTGGTATATATATATATATATATATAGACTGGACATGGGTGTGGGGGGCTCTGGGGTTAGGAAAAGAAAAAATAAGCCCACTTTTATGAAGGGGACCAGAGGTTACTAGCTAGTTGCCATGCAGACCTGGTCTTGTTTTAGTGATGTATTTGATTTCAATCTGGGACAGGTTGCTACATTAACATTCAATCCCCATAGAGTTAAGGGCCTGAAGCTCACACCAGACTTTAGACAGAGAAGTCTAGATTCTCCAAACAGTTCCCTGAGGCCACCAAGGGGTCTCTGCGGTTGGCAGGATCTGTCCAACTTGCCCATGTATCCTCTAGAGTTAGCTCCATGGTGTCTGCTTATGTCCAACAGGCAGAGTCAGAGCCAGTCATGCTCTGGGACCCTGGGGTCTGTTTCTTCCCTGTGGCTCTTTCACATTGGTGTCACCCTGGCTTTCAGCTTTGAACCGAGCAATTTCTTGGTCCAAACCTGCCTACCTGGCCTCATTCAAGTTTGCCTGTGGGCTTAGGCCCACTGAATATAGCTCCAATGAGCTCCCAAGTTCAAAAAGCTGTAGAATGCCTTCTCTCTAAAGGACTGATTTCTGTGCACCCTGGAGACTGGCAGGATCTTAGCTCTTGCTCATTTCTCTCTACTACCCTGACCCTGAGGGTCATCCCCTCCCAGAGTTCAGTTCCATCCCCAGCTGCCATTGCCGGGTGCTGAGGAAGAGTGGGGAAGGCTGCAAGCCGCCTGCAGGCTTGATCCCTCAGGGATTTTTGTCCCTGAGTCATCAGACTCCACACCTTTCTGTGTAGGTTTTCCTTGTTCCTGACATCCTTGGGTCCTAGAGTCCCTTTCTGTCTCACTGCACATTGGCAGTGATGTTCTGGATGGTATAATCCAGTAAGAGATGTCTGAAGTCCCCTTACCCCAGCGACTGGCAATGAGATGCCTCTAGTCTGCCATCTTGGACTCAATTCTGCAATTTTGTATCTTTGGGCAAACATTCTCCATTCGTTTTTACTCAGATTAACATCATTCTGTTTTATAGTCCTATGAGATCAACTTTTTTAGATTCCATATGAATGAGATCATATGATATTTATCTTTCTGTAATTAACACATTGCACATAATATAATGTGCTTTATGTTCATCCATGTTGCTGCAAATCACAGTTTCCTTCCTGTTCACAGATGAATAAACAAGATAGTGTACTATAGTGTATATATACCACATTTAAAAATTCATTCATCCATTTATGACACTTAGATGGATTTTATATCTTGGCTATAGTGACTAGTACTGCAATAAACATGAGATTGAAGTTATCTCTTTTCACATAATATTTTCATTTCCTTTTGATACATATTCAGTGGTGTAAGTGCTAGATCATGTGACAGTTGTGTTTTTCATTTCCTTTTTTTTTTTTTTTTTTTTGAGATAGAGTCTTGCTTTGTCACCCTCTGTAGACTGCCATGGTGTGATAGCTCACATCAACTTCAAAATCTTGGGCTCAAATGATCCTCTTGCCTCAGCCTCCTGAAGAGCTAAGACTACAGGTGTACTCCACAACACCCGGATTTTTTTTTAGAAATGGGGTGTTGCTTTTGCTCAGGCTGGTCTCAAACTTGTGAGCTCAAGCAATCCACCCACCTCAGCCTTCCAGAGTGCTAGGATTATAGGTATGAGCCACCACCCCCAACCTGTATTTTTAATTTTCTGAGGAAACTACATACTATTTTCCACAGTACTTCAGTGATACCCTAACTAAATTGTACAGAACTGAGGGCAATAAAAATAATCTGCTAATTTGTATCTTGGGCCTTTGTTTTGGTATTTGAAGACTGCATTTGCAATTAGCCTGTTATTCTAATTTATTTTAGAAAATCATATTTAAAAGTTACTATATTGAGATTCCTGTCCAATTGAAAGGACATGCATATTTATGCTGGAAATTTTATGATCTTGAATCAGGTGACTGGACAGGAATTCAAACTCTCTTGAGAGGGATCCTTTGATTATAGACTGAAAAGATTTCTTAGCATAATGGAGCAATATCATAGATGGAATTGATACTCTTCATCCATCACCACCATCCATTTAGTAATTTTGAAAATGTTTAGAAGACAGGGGGATATTTCATTTAGAGGACTGGAAGAAGTCCTATATTTCCTCAGCAGTGAACGTTACAAGCTGAAGCAGGAAGATAATTCAGTAACAAGACAAAGCAAGTTAACTCACTTTTCACTGCAATGGATGATCCCCTATGTGTGAGCAGCAACTTTCTATACTTTAACAAGTAGATATATAAAATGAAAAGAAGTATTTCACATTTATGTAATTGAAATTTGATCTATTATATGTAAATATATCTCTCTGACTCAAAGACCAAGTTGAGACAAATTATTAATTCAAATTTGCCTTTCCATATAGACTGCACTTGAAGACTTGTAGATGAGAACAGTTTTGTCAGTGACTAATTTGGCCCTGTGGACACCAAACTGAATGAGAAACAGGATATTAAAGATGAAAATAAAACCAAATGACAAGTGATAAGACAAACCAGTGTGTTAAACTCTACATCATCAGGAACAACAGCTTAGGAGGGATATACAAGGTAATGAGGGACATAATATTGAAACACTGTGATCTTATATGTTTCTTAACTATAGCATTATATAAAAGACTGTACTTGTCCACTGAAGTATTTTGTCATCCTTAGAAGTAGAGCACACAATTTTTTAATAGAATCCAATAAAATTTACTCAGCTTGTGTCATTTGAGAAGGAGTTATACTTAAGAAGTTCATGTTGCTCCATGAAGTGGTTAGAGATTATCTAATACTGTTAGTGGGGTGTTAAATTCACTTACTATTATTGTATTGTTTCCATCGCCTTTCCTAGGTCTAGTATTCATTTAACGTACCTTGGTTTTGGATGCATATATATTTAGGATTGTCATATCTTCTTCTTAATTGATTCTTCTATCATTCTGTAGTGACCTTCTTTGTCTTTTTGATTATTATTGATTTAAAGTCTGTCTTTTCTGATAGCAATATAGGTATTCCTACTTTCATTTTGTTTCTGTTTGCACACAAAATAGCTTTTCTTTTCCTCTTTACTTAAATGGTAATGTTTTTACCAAGTAGGTGGGTTCTTTAAAGCATCATATGGATCCTGTTTTATTAACCATTCTGCCAACATATTCTGTACATATTTTAATTGGAGCATTTCATCCATTCACATTCAAGGTTAATAGTGATGTAGGAGGTTTTGTTGCTGTCATAATGTGAATTGTTACCTAGTTGCTTTGTAGTTTCAATTGTGTACTTGATTCATAAGACCTTGAGTTATATACTTTCATTTGTCTTCATGATGGTGAGATTCAACCACTTTTTTTTTTTTTGGCTTGAATTTCAGTTATTTATTCATTTATTATTTATTATTATTGTTGGGGATTCATTGAGGGTACACAGAACCAGTTTACATTGATTACTTTTGTTAGGTAAAGACCCTCTTATAATTGTGTCCCGCCCCCCAAAGGTGTGCAACACCCCTTGTCCCCCCACCCCCTCCATCCTTCCCCTTCTTAGTTCTCCCCATACCCCACTCTGAGGAGATTCAACCTTTTACTTCATGTTTAGAATGTCTTTGAGAGCAGATCTTACTAAAGGCCTGTTTCCTAGGCTACACGCGGAGGACTGGTTCCTTGTTCTTCTGCCTAGGGGAAAGTCCCGGGACCTCCGGCAGAGAGTGCCGCGCGCGCATGTGTACGCAGACATCCCTCGGTTTTTCACTCTTTAAGACCCGCCGAGATATGGGGAGGGGGGAGGGGGGGGAGAGGGGGTAGGGAGAGGGATTCGAGGGTTCACTTCTGTGGTTCATCTTGCAAGGGTACAAGTGAATCTTTATATGAGTAGAATATGAATGTTTTGACATAATAACTAAGAAAATTACATGAAGGCTATGTTAACCAGTTTGATGGAAGTGTCTTGGATTATGTATGAAAACACCACACTGTACCCCCAAAGTGCATCAATGTACACAGTTACCATTCAATAAAAAAAAAAAACATTTCTGTCCTCTGGGACAGAAAATTTATCCTTATCTTAGTGTGCTGTATCTATGTAAGACATGCACAGAGCCATTTAAATGCCTTATTTTAAGTACATTTGCCAATGAAATGCATGATTATAAACACTCTTTCAAGCTAATTCAAACAGGGATAGAACCTCACGTTAAATTTTGATAAGGTAGTGTCAATCTTGAGTTATTAGGAAATTCTGTTTATGCTGTACACTCTTCAAAAACATGTTGACATGATATTGCTGGCAGCTCACGGATTATCACACAAACAGAGACGTGCAAAAGACATCCAGAAGTAAAGATTTGTTTCGGGTTAGGCTCACAAATTTTTGAGACTGTAAAATGTTATAGCACAATGTTAAGTACATGGCCACTGGCCATGTCATGAATATGTTATGACTGCATTTACTTCCAGTGAAGAAAGTCAACCATTATGCTAATAGCTAAGCAGGCCTCCTAACGCTATTCTAGAATTAAATTTGTAATCCTGTGGTACGCCAGGGGATTCCCCGGGAACATTAAGCCTTTGGTTAAAGACTTGTGAGAAGAAGAATGAATTAATTTCCAGAACAACTGGGGGGAAAAAAAAAGAGTGGAACATAAAGTAAATGATAGCATCAAATTTCTTTAAGCAACTTGTTTGTAACCTTTTTAGAAAGGCTAAGCCACACTCTACGATACAAAAAATTATAATTCATACCAAGACATTTTCCTTATTAGTTTTTAAACCTGGAAAAATGTGATTAGGACAGGAGAATTATAGTGAGAAATAATTTCTACCAGTAATAGTGAATAAAATTTACTCCGTATTACTAATAAAAATGGAAGTATGGAGGATCCTTCCACGTATTTACAAATGTCTAAGAACTGTGTGGAATCCACAGCTTCTCTTGCAGCACTGGGAGCAGTTAGCTTCGTGGTAATGGGTACCCTGGGGTCAGAGAGCCTTGGGTTAAAATTTTAACTCAGTTTCATATTCTCTTTGAAAATGTAGTCCATCTCTTTGAACTTTATGATTACCGCATCTGAACGTTAAAAATAAGAAAGTAACTAGATAGTTCAGCATGAAATCAGATAATGTCATGTACATTTTGAGTCAATAATGTTTGTTGCCGTACTGGTCACTGTAAAATTCCTGAGGTAGGATCAGGCACTTTCACACAATTCAGACTTAGTGGGAGGGAAGATCATAGCTAGAAGAAGGACCCATACCTTATAGGGCCTGAGAGACCTATTTGGAGCCGGGCTTTGACCCTCAGTGAACTGGCTTTAAGGATTTTTGAATGAAGGTTTGATGTAAGTTGGCTCACGTTAACAATAACTCTCTCCTTGAGCCTGTCTTTCATATGTGAACTTTTAAGTGTTATAGATTAGTTCTGTCCTGGGTGCGGGACACACTCGTAATAGTGACTCAATTTGTGCAAAAAACTAAGCACACAAACAAACACATGTTTATTATGAAATAAGAAAACAAGACAAAGTAAAAACAGTAAACCACTTTTTATTAATAAAAAAAGAGAGAGGGAGAGCGAGAGATTCCTCTGGGTTCTGTGCTAAGTGTACGCTGGAGTCAGGGCAGAACTTGGGCATCTGTTAGAAGCTGTTTCTCAAAATTCTTTAGCTCTTGTTATGATGGTAACAGGAGAAGTGGGGAGAGTGGGGAGAAGACATCAAATTTAGGTAAATTTTGAAGGATACGGGGGTCTCCTGGATGAATGGCACGTATACTGAAAGAAAAGAGAGGAATCAAAGACAACTCTAATTAAGACACAGTAACTGATAGGATAGGTTTCCATCAACTTAACGGGAGAGGTTGCCAGTGAAGCAGACGTGTGGGGAAAGACCAGAAACTCAGGTTTGGAGATGTCCTTCTATAAGAATCAAATCAGGAATGTCAGGTACACAGAGGACCTTTCCGGGTGTTCATGAACTCGGGAGTCGTCAGCACATGGATGGTGTTTAAAGCCATCCCCGGGCTGCTCAAAGTCCTCAGCCTCAGGAAGAGAAATCAGCAAAGACAACCAAGTGACCAGTGGGATCCGAGGAAACCAGACGAATAAAATACGACAAGGAGGAAACAGAATTCTACAGGGTCAAACGTTGCTGCTCACACATGAAGAATTGCAGGTTGAAGTGAGCACCGTCCAGCGCGGAGGTCAGCGCTAAAACCAGCAAACACCTCTGGAGGGAGGCAGTGGGGGCAGAATCCTGACTGCGGCGGGTCAGAGGATGGGGGGAAGGAAGTGAGGAATCCAAGTGCGGACACCCAGTGTTCCTTCAACGCTTACTTTGCAAACAGGAACAGTAAGTGCTGCGGTCTTGTTATGTGGGGGAGTTGGCAGATTGTTTAAATCCTAAAAGCAGTAGGCCTGTAAGGAAGAGGAAATTATTGTGGGGAAAAGAAAACACATAACTGGGTGCTTTTTCCCAATTATTATTATGAAATTTTGAAACAAAGCAAGTAGAGAGAATATTATCATAAACTTCCACATTCTGAGCAACCAGCTTCAACAATTAGGAACACGTTTTCAAGCTTGTTTGCTAATTACCCCTCCTAGATTGTGCTGTATTTGTTTATTATTGGTGTATTTTAATTACTTCTTACGAAAGGGTTGGTTTTAAAGTATATTTCAGATATACCATTTCTCCACTAAACCTTCAGTATGCCATTCTAAAAGAAAACGCGAAAATTTTACATAATAATATAACATTAACCTAGCTAACAATTTTGGCCTTAATCACGTAGCATTATTTGAATTTTATTCACTATGTGGTTCATATTTGAATGTTTCCAACTGATTCAAAGTATTTTCATCATAGTATATTTGTTTAATTCAGGATTTAAAAAGGCCCAGGCATTAATTTTGTTGTCTTCTAACTCTATTTTATTCTACATTTCTTTTTCCTCTTCAACCATTAAAACCAGCCCTGAGTGATGCTCCCCTCTCTGCATTTGGTTGGTAGTCTCTTCATGCCGTATGTTAACTTTTTTTCCGGTGCCTTCCATGTACCGTAAAATTGCAGTTAGACCTGGAAGATTATTATAATAATTGGCTAATGATTCAATTATGTTTTCAGGTGATAAGATTTTAGAAGTCATGCTTCACACTTCCTATTCCATGAAATTTCCATTTCCATTCTGTGAGGCATTTAAGGCCTGCACGGCCTCTTTTGGTGGAGCTATTACCCTTCAGCAATGTTTGTTCTGAACACTCCCTTGTAACGTTCCACATCGACTTCTCACCAAACAGTTTTAGCAACCATTGGCGTCCATGCGGCCACTGAGGAGCGCCACTGAAGTGTATTTTCTCCATTATTGCATTAGGTAGTGCAATATGGCATGTTCCACATCCGTTATTCCTTCTGGTGTTTTTTTCCCCCAAAATTAAAAAATTAACCTATAAGAGAAGTCAGACATTTGGCAGGATGAGTGTCAATTTTGCCAATTTTCAAAACCATATATTGGTCCCTTAACAAACTCCAGTTAAAAACAATGAGGTGTGTATTTTATTTTTAAATTAACTCATCGAATACACACACATATATATTTAATGCTTTCCAAGCTATTATTTTTGTTTGTGCTCATGTTACCTCTCTTGAATTGGTATAAATATCTTCAAGTTTTCTGCAACTTTTTATAATTCACAAACTTTATTTATTTTTTTCTTTTTTTTGTGGTTTTTGGCCAGGGCCGGGTTTGAACCCACCACCTCAGGTATATGGGGCTGGTGCCCTACTCCTTTGAGCCACAGGCACCTCCCACACAAACTTTATTTTTTAAAGAAGTTTTAGATTCACAGCAAAATTGAGCAGAAAGTAGAGTTTCCATATTTACCAGCCCCACCCATGCATGACCTCCCCCGCCATCAAACCCCCCTACTACATTGCTGCCTTTGCAGTCAGCAGACCCACGCAGACACCTCATTATCACCCCAAGTCACAGTTCACACCACGCTTCTCTCCTGGGACTGTGTATTCTCTGGGTTTGGACTGATGCGATTCCACATCACAGCAGTACAGAGTTGTTTCACTGCCACAAAGACACTCGGTGTCCTGCCTGCTCTCCTCTGTCTCCCCCAACCCCTGGCTGGCTCCATAGTTTTGGGGTTTTTTAATAATTAATTATTTTTTATTAAATCATAACTTTGTACATTGATGCATTTATGGGGTTCAGGGTACTGCTTCGATATACAATGTGAAATGTTTACATTGAACCAAGTAACACATCCATCACAATTATACTCATTTCTTAATAGTTTT